>CAUYRT010078812.1:0-45518 GCA_963574885.1 Lepilemur ruficaudatus
GCAGGAGAGGCTCCAGAAGCAAGAACTGCAGACTCAGGAGGCAGGCAGCACCCAGCGTGTACCGTGCGGCAGGCACTGTGCACACACTGCGCGTGTTAATCTCCCGGTGGCCCCGTGAGGACGGATTCAGGACTCCATTTACGGATAAGGAGACTGAAGCCCTGGCAGGGGATTTTGCTTGAAGTCCATTCTCTGGTCCTTTGTGATATTAAATACTTTCCTTCTCTTTTATACTGTTCAAACTCCTGTGAGAATGGTAGATATTCTAAGTATATTATTATTTTCGTTTGTTAATTGGAATTATCTTAAAATCCTCTCATCTAGGATTTGATATCCAGTAATACTATTCAAATAGGCAAGACAGGATAAATGCTTGAGATTTTTTTCCTTTTATTTACCAGTTTTCAAGATAATGAATTGGTTCCCTGTCATCTCCCAAAGGTGACTGATTAGTTTTGTTTTACTATCATTATAAACTCGAGTATTTAAACATATCTGGGGGTTTCAATCCATTGCAACTTACTCTGCTCATCGAAGCTAGAATTTTGGCTAGTGAGCCTTTTAAGTTGGCTCCTGAGTCCTTTTAAGTTGCCCCTAGTAGTCTTAGATATCTTTCTTACTGTCTTGATGACAAGATGTTCCAGGCTCCCCTTGTACAAGTCCTGGCCCCAAACCTGCCAACAGCCGTTTGTTTCTCCATTTAGTAGGAAATGGTTTTAAAAACCACGATCTGTGTGCTAGCTTTGCTGATCACTACGTAGCTTCTGCTTTTAGATCTTTTCAGTGACCAGAGTTGAGATATATACCACATAGACATATGTACATAGTTCTTAAGATCAAATGCTTAATGAGTTTGTACTGATGCTTCCTATGGAAATTCAGTTCCTTAGGACTTTTACTTAATCTCTTCTATATTATGTCTGCATTTTCTTTCTTTCACACTGAGAATCTCAAGGACACAGGAGATGATAGAATTAGAATGACCCATAATTACTCACTGTTTTTATCCCCAAATATACTGAACAGTCTCTTATAAGTTACTTGCTCTCTTTACTCTAAGGGTTGTTTATTTTTCTTTCAAACCTTGCAATTTTACTAGACTATGTTTTGGTATTGGCATTCTGGATTGATATTTTTAAGTACTCAATATTCTCTCCTAATACATAGTTTGAAGTCTTTATTTCAGGACAGTTTTCTTAAATTATAGTTTTTAGTACTCATTCTGTTCCTTCTCTAGGGACACATATTATTTGTATATTGCATCTTTTCTTCCGTCTTCAGTATTTGTCCTTTTCTGTCATATCCCATTTATTTATTTATTTAAGCTGTTCTCTAAATGGAATAGATTTCACTCTTGATTTTCTTTTTAAAACGGTGTGCTTTTTCCTTTTTATGTTTGAGATTATTCAACATCTCCTTGATGTTTTTATCCTGATCACATTTATTTTCCTAAAACTCTTTCCTAAAAAGTCCCTTTTTAGCTGACATGTTTGTAACTGAGAATGCACATTTCTTATTATAGCCCTATTGAATTTATTCCATTTTTCTTTTAAAATCAACATTATTGAGTTACAGTTTTGCATAGAATAAGATGCTCCCATTTTACAGTTGATAGTTTGATGAGATTTGAGAAATGTATGCGCTCATGTAACTGCAACCACAGTCGAGATACAAGACATCTCCGTCACCTCACAAAGTGCGCTGATGCCACTTTGCATTCAATGCCCCCCTAGGTCTAGATCTCTCTGACACTATGGGTTACCTTTGCATGTTCCAGAATTTCACATGCATGCATTTGTATGGTATGTGCCCTTTTGTGTCTGTCTTCCTGTACTCAGCAAAATGTTTCTGAAAGTCATCCACATTGTTATATGTATTAGTAGTTAAAGCTCCCACTGCTGAGCGGTATTCCAATGTACGATTATGCTACCATTTGTTTATCCGTTTTCCCATCAATAGATACTTGGGTTGTTTCCAGCCCCTGGAGTGTATTAGTTTGCTAGGGCTGCCACACATGCTCTGCCCTCCAGACCCCCGAAATTCATGTTCTTCTCATATGCAAAATACATTCACCCCCATCTCAACTGCCCCCAAAGTCTTACCCCATTCCAGCATCTCCTGTAAGTTCAAAGTTTCATCTAAATATTATCTAAATCAGGGATGGATGTGACTTGAGGCATGATTCATCCTGAGGCATAATTGCTCTCCACCTGTGAATCTGTGAAACACACAAGTTACGTGCTTCCAAAATCAGGTGGTGGAACAGGCATAGGATAGACTTTCTCATTCCAGAGGGGAAAATTAGGAAAGATGGAAAGAGTGACAGGCCGGAAATCCTGGCAGGGCCAATTCCATTCAACTTTAAGGCTCAGGAATAATCCTCTTTGGCTCAATTCTCTGCCCTCTGGCCCCTGCCCCTGAGGCACTGGGTAGCAGCTTGCAGCCGGCAGCAGCAAGTCAGGAGAGACAACCTTGTCCCCAGGCCTTTGGTGGCCACGGGCCCTGCCAATCTCCGAATCACCTTCAGAGTCATCCTTCCCTTTTCTTGAAGGATAATGCATGTTCACAGAATCCCACAGATCTGACAGTCTTCCTTCATCTTGTCCTGTCTCTGTCCCCTTGGGTCAAAGCTGGCAGTGTCTCTGCTGGAATAATCCCGTCTCTGTGTCTGGTTTCTGCTTAGGTGGCTGATTAAATCCACGAGTTGCACACGTGATCTCTTTATCACGTGGTTTTCCAGCCACAACCTTGGTGTTCGCTCCAGAACGTGCTTTCTCCCTTTTTGGCAATATGGTTAGGCTGAGAATTTTCTAAATCTTCAAGTTCTGGTTCCTTGTTGCTTCACAATCCCTGTACTATGCCTCTCTTCTCACATTTTATTATAAGCAGTACAGAGAAAGCAGTCTTCACCTTCGATGCTTTGCTCAGAAATCTTTTCGGCTAGAAATTCAAGTTCATCTCTTTTAACCTCTACTTTCCACAAAACACTAGAACACAACTCAGCCAAGTTCTTTGCTGCTTTATAACGAGGATCCCCTTTCCTCCAGTGTCTGATAACAAGTTCCTCATTCCCATCTGAGATGTCACCAGCGTCACCTTTAATGTCTATATTCCTACCAACAGTCTCTTTAAGGCAATCGAGGCTTTTTCTAACATGCTCCTCAGAACCCTTCCCCCTCTGCCCACTACCCCGTTCCAAAGCCACTTCCACATTCTTAGGCATCTGTGACATTAGCACCTCCCTTCTGGTGCTAAAATCTGCATTAGTTTCATAGAGCTGCCATAACAAAGCACCGCAGACTGGGTGGCTTAGACAACAGAAACTTACTTTCTCACAGTTCTGGAGGTTGGAAGTCCAAGGTCCAGGTGTGGGCAGGTTTAGTTTCTCCTGAGCCTCTCTCCCTGGCTTGCAGATGGTCACCTTCTTGCTGTGTCCCCACATGGCCTTTTCTCTGTGTGCATTCACTCCTGGGGCCTCTTCCCCTTCTGATAAGGACACCAGTACTGCTGGATTAGGGCCCCACCCTTGTGACTTCATTTAACCTTAATTTCCTCCTTGAAGTCCTTAATCTTCAAATGTAGTGGTATTGAGGGTTAGGACTTCAACATATGAATTTGAGGGAGGCATGACAGATGTGGGCAGAGGCGTGGCGCAGGGGCCTGCCTGTGGTCCCAGAGCCAGTGACAGGCAGAGCCGGGATTCCCTCGCCCCCTGTCTGGCTCCAGGACCTGAGCTCCTGTCCAGGCTGTTCCTGTTCTGTCTCAGCCAGTGGCTGCCTGTCGGGATGGACAGACCGACGGGCAGTCAGGCTGAACAGAGGGACGAGCAATCACTGTTCTCCAAATTCCCCAACCCCAAGAGGCTGAGCCCATGGCCCAAGCTCTCTTGTCTCCTCCCCCAGCTCTCCCACCCCCAGACGGTGGCGACAAGTGGAAAAGTGTGCCGGAACCAAGGAGCTGGCGTGTCCCATGATGTGCCTGAAGAAACAGGACCTGTACAACAAGTTCAAGGGGCGCGTGCGGGCAGCTTCTCCCCGCGCCAGGTCCCCCTGGGTGGAGTCCGAGTACTTGGATTACCTTTTTGAAGGTAGGTCTGTGGGTGAGGGACTGAGTTGGGGGCTCAGCTTTCCATCCCGTCCAGGGGCGCTGCTGTGTTGATTCCCCGTCTCTCACTTCCCCAAAGCAGAGGGCAGCTCTCGGGGCAGCTCATGCCAGGCGGGCCATCCCTGGCGAGATGGGACAGGTACCGGCAACAGCCTGAGATGGGGTCTGGTAGCCTGTCAGGGAGTTGGGGGAGGTCCAGCCAGCACCAGCAATTCGGCTTGTACCTCCTGCTAACAATGTCTGTTATCCTCTTTTGAGCAACACAGGCCATGGACTACACAAGGCACATTATATACTTATTCCTATTTTTTTTTATGTTCGACTTCTCTCTTTAAGAAACATTTAAAAAAATATATTCTGGTTGCGAAAGTATTTTCTGTACATAGTAGAAATGTTGCAGAAAAAGAAGAAAAAGAGAGGGAAAAAATCTCCCATGCTTAGCATCAAAATCACGAGTGTTAACATTGGATAAGGACAGCACTTTTTTTGTCAATGTATTTTATTTCTAATCCTCACAGCAAACTTGTGAAATTCATTTTCATCAATCCATTTTAAAAACTAAAGCAAGATTCACGGAAGCTAAGTAGCTTGCCGGGATACACTGTAAGTGCTGGATATCAAAGGTGAATTTGGATCTTTCTGACCTTGGGCAAGGTCCTGGGCCAGACTCAAGAGTGAGGGAGGATAAGTACCAGACTGTCCTCACAGGGCGAGGAGTATGAAGAGAGTAAGTATGAAGAGAAGGGAGGAGCGATGGGAGGCTATGAGGAAGGAAAGAACTAGAGATGGAGGATAGGAAGGTGTGTTCGTCAAGGGTCTCCAGAGAAACAGAACCAACAGGATATATGGAGATATAATACTAATAAGAGGAGATTTATTATGGGAACTGGCTCATGCGATTATGGAGGCTAAAAAGTTCTACAATATGTGGTTGGCAAACTGGAGAACCAGGAAAGGGGGTGGTGTGGTTCAGTCCACGTCCGAAGGCCTGAGAGCCAGGGGAGCCAATAGTGTCACTCTCAGGCTGAGGCCAAAGGCCTGAGAACCGGAGGGGCCTCTGGTATAAGTCCCAGAGTCCAAACACCCAAGAACAAGGAATTCCAATGTCCAGGGCAGGAAAAGATGATGTCCCAGCTTAAGAAGAGAGATAGCAAATTTGCCATTCCTTTGTCCTTTTGTTCTATTTGGGCTCTCAGCAGACTGCATGATCCCTCCCCCCCACATTGGTGAGAGCAATCTTATTTGCTCAATCTACTGATTCAAATGCCAGTCTCTTCTGGAAACACCCTCACAGACACACCCAGAAATAATGCCTTACCAGCTACCTGGGCATCTCTTAGTTCAGTCAAGTTGACACATCAGATTCACCGTCACAGAAGGAAAGGCAGGTGGGTGATCAGTGGGTAGACAGCATAGAAGAAAACCTGGACATCTAGGAAGGGGAGGAAGGGCAGGAGTGAAGGAGAAGTGAAGAAGGAAGGAAAGAAAAACAAGAAGGAAGGGTATGCAGGAGGACAGGAAAGAAAAGAAGAATGGAAGGATGGGAAGGAGGGGTGAGTATAAAAGGCTGACTGGCTAGATAAAAGGAAGGAAGTCTAAATTAATTAGAACAAAAGATGGATGGGAAGGAAGGAACGTTGGTTAGAAAGGATGATTGGGAAGAAAGGAAGGAAAGGTGGGAAGGAAGGAAGGCTGTCTGGCTAGAAGAATGATGGATGACCCACTGCAGTGGTTGGATGGACAGGAGTAAAAGATTAGAAGAATAGCAGGAAAGACACAAGGGGGAGATTAAATTTTTAAAAAATTTGAATTTCTCCTGATTCTCTGGCAGCACATCCCAAGCCAGAATGGCCCTTGCTGCCTCTCCACTCCCTCCACACTTTTCCTGCTCTCATCGGTGGCCCTGGTCACTTCCTTTCTTGAGTTTTGGTAGTTTGCAGATTTCACTTCTTCCTAAGCTTGCAGCTCCTGGGCGTCAGGATCCAAGGAGGCCTTGTGTCCCCATTGCCCTCAGCTCCCTTTCCAGGGGTGACACATAATCAGTACCCACCAGGTGTTTCCTGAACATGTAAGTAGCGGCATCACGGAGCAGCCACATGTCCACCCCGAGCACAAACACAGGGTAAGATGACCCGTGCAGGCAGAGATCCCTGTTGGCTGGGAGCCCAGGAAAGCTGCCTGGAAGAAGTGGCATTTCAGCTAGAACTTGGAAGACGGGGTCTTAGTTTTCTCTGGCTGCCATCTTCCTTGTCACATTGCCCCCTCCATCTTCAAACGGTTGGGCAGGCCTAGGCGGCCTTCAACAGACTGTCAGTAGACACGCGTATGTTAAAGACTCTGCTGGTGCGAGCTCAGAAGGAAACGAGGAACATTACAGAGAAATCCTAAATCTCCTTCGAGAATACCTCAGTCATTGCGAAGAGACTTAGTAGAAATAAGCCCGTTAAAGGCCCTGCTTCACAAGGTGAGGAACGTGTTATGGGGTATCCTTGTTCCCGGCTGGCAGAAAGCTTAGCAGAATCGTGTCCTGCAGGCCTGTAGGAAGCAGAACTTGTAAGCAATGAACTTGACTATTTATCTGAGGAGATTTCCAAGTAAAGTGTTGAAGTGTGGCCTGGCTTCTTCCTGCTGCTCATTGTAAAATGCGAGGGAGAGAGAGAAACTGAGAGAAGAACTTAAATAAAAAGGAACCAGGACGGCCGGGCGCGGTAGCTCACGCCTGTAATCCTAGCACTCTGGGAGGCCAAGGTGGGCGGATCGCTCAAGGTCAGGAGTTTGAAACCAGCCTGAGCAAGAGTGAGACCCTGTCTCTACTAAAAAAATAGAAACTAATTGGCCAACTAAAAATATATATAGAAAAAATAAGCTGGGCATAGTGGTGCATGCCTGTAGTCCCAGCTACTTGGGAGGCTGAGGCAGAAGGATCGCTTGAGCCCAGGAGTTTGAGGTTGCTGTGAGCTAGGCTGACGCCACGGCACTCACTCTAGCCCGGGCAACACAGTGAGACTCTGTCTCAAAAAAAAAAAAAAAAAAAAGGAACCAGGACTTGACGATTTGGGAAATTCTCAACCTATCCAGATGGCAAAAGACTTAAAATGAAGAGATTGCTTCCAAAAGTGTGACGGAGACACAGCCGAGTGTGTGACTGTACCATCTTTTACTGACACCCCAGAACGATCAAAAGATTAAAATATTCAAAAGGTTCTTTAAAGAGGTTAAAGGTGTGACTCACAGAGCCTCTCAGTCAACCCAGGGGACCTCTAGGGAGCTGAAGGGGATCGTCCCTCAGCTGTCTCAGCTGAAGCCACAAGTAGGAAAGGGCTTATCTCAAAAAGGATTTGTGGGCCTGGCTTTTGTCTAATGGAGTGGATCCCATGACACCCACAGGAGACCCCTGAAGTTCTCGAGAACTTGGTATCCGCAGAAACACTGCCTGCTTGAACTAAAAGGAACAGAGTTTGAAATCAGAGAAGGCTGTGGACTCCCCAGTTTCTCCTGGTGAGACACAGCTGCTGCAACTACTTAGTTGCTAATACCTGCTGCCTTCAGTGAAGGGGGAAGGATGACTCAGAGGGCGGAATCAGGGGCTTAAAGGGCAGTGCTGAGAGCCAAGAAGAATTACTCCCAGGTCTTGAAACCTCATGGAGTTTCCTTGGCTGGATTTTGAAACTGCTGTGGATCGTTACTCCGTTTTACCTTCTGTTTCCCCATGTTTGAACCAGAGTGTCTGTAAGTGTCATCCTGTGCCTGCCCCGCCATCATATCATACGCTGGGAACCCGATAACTTGTCCTTTTGTTGTACTGGCCCACAGACGGAGAGCAATTGTGCCCCAGGACTTGTACTGATTGGATGGCCAGAGTCTCATCTGATTCTGATTTAGATATTGTTGATGATAAGATTTTGGAATTTGAGTTGATGCTGCAATGAGATGAGACCTTGGGTGGCCTTGGGATGGGGTGAATGTACTTTGCCTTTGAAAGGGGTATGAATCCGGGGGAGCCAGAGGGAGGACCACGGTAGGCAGAATGACTCTCCAAAGATGTTCTGCCTTAATCCCTGGAACCTATGAATACGTTAGATGTTCGTTTGTGTTGAGTTTGTGTTGTTTGTGATGTTCTATTGCATGGCAAAAGGAATTTTAATTAAGGTTATGGATTGCTATGGTTTGAATGTCTCCTCCAAAACTCATATTGAACTTTAATTGCCATTGTGATGATATTAAAAGGTGTGATTGTTATTAATAAGAGGTGATTAGGCCGTTTGGCCTCTGCCCTCCTGTTGGATTAATGTCCTTATCTTGGGAGCGGGTTTGTTATCACGAGAGCGGGTTGTCATAAACGCAGCTTCAGCCCTCTCTTACCCTTCTGCTTTCCGCCGTGGGGTGACACAGCAGGAAGGCCTCGCCAGACGGCGGCACCGTGCTCTTGGACTTCCAGGCTCCAGAATTGTGAGCCAAGTAAACTTCTGCTTATTGTAAGTTACCCAGTCTGTGGTACTGTGTTACAGCAGCAGAAAACAGACTGAGACACACACCTGAAAATAGTGAGATTATCCTGTATTGCCCGGATGGCTCCGGTCCAATCCCATGAGCCCTTAAAAGCAGAGAACTTTCTCCAGCTGGAGGCAGAAGAGACCTAGCAGAAGGAGAAGTCAGAGAGATCTGACATGTAAAGATCTGTGCCATTTGTGGTTTGAAGATGGAGGGGCAACGCGATAAGAAATGCAGAGGCCTACAGGGGCCGGGAGAGGTTCCCACAAACAACCAGCAGGAGACAGGGACCCCAGCCCCCCACAACCACAATAGACTGGGTTCTGCTCCTTCCAACAGGAAGGAGCTTGGAAGTGTCTCCCCCCACCCCCAGTGCTCCAGATGTGAGGCCCAGAGCAGAGGAGCCAGTTGAGCCCACCCGGACTTCTGATGTATAGAACAGTGAGGGAATGAGTTTGTGTTGTTTGAAGCCCACTACATTTGGGGTGACGTGCCGTGGCAGCAATAGGAAACTAGCCCGGACGGGTAGGATCCTGCCAGGCCATGTGGGGGGCACCCAGGCGGAAGGGAGGGCAAGAGTAAAGGCAGGTCAGCTGTGAGCTGAGCGAGGTCATTTCACCTTTCTAAGCCTTAGTTTCCCCTTCTATAAATTAGGAATCGTGATACCTCCCTCCCAGGGTCAGTGCGAGGCTTACATGGCTGTAAACGCTTGATGTCCAGGGGCTGTTGGACACGTGCTAGTGTCCCCTCTTCCCTTTCCAGGAAAGCTCTCTGGCCTGGATGGAGGCAGAGGGCCCTGACAGGTCCTGCTCTGTCTCTGTTTCTGCAGTGGAGCCCGCCCCGCCCGTCCTGGTACTCAAGCTGACAGAGGACATCCTGAGTGCCAATGCCACGTACCAGCTGCCCTCCTGCATGCCCCCACCAGATCTGAACTACGAGGTGGCATTCTGGAAGGAGGGGTCTGCAAACAAGGTGGGAAGCTCCTGTCCTGCCCCAGGGTCAGTCCCCCATCCTCCACCCTACCAAACCCTGGTACCCCTAACCGCCCCAGCCTGCCCCTGCATGCCCCCTCCGGGAAACCTTCCCCATACAGCCCTGAAGCCCTGACTCTGGCAGTCAGCCCCCGGCCTGTGGCCCTCCCTGCCCTTGTCCGCCAGGGGCATCCTGCCTCTGCACAGAGCAGGGGCCAACAGCACAGCGGTTTTCTACCTGATCTTTTTTTTTTTTATTTAAGTTACGAACTCCCCTTTTTTTCCTAATAAGATCTGATTGAAGTATGATGAGCTCCAAGAGGCCTACTTGCCAAGCTAGCCACCAGATTCAGTACAGAAAAGCCAAGAAATATAGATAAGCTCTAAGAAGCAAACCAAAGGTACCCAGAGAGGACCACGAATGACTCTAGTGCATCCACTTTCACGCCGTTTCCTACGTGTATGTGTGTGTGTGTGTGTGTCTGTATGTATTTATCTACGGCGAGGGCTGGCAAACTTTTTCTGTAAAGGGCCAGAGAGTAGATATTTCTGGCTTTGTGCGACGGGCTTACAGTCGCTCAGGACAACTCAGCTCTGCAGTCGTAGCACAAAAGGAGCCATAGCCAATGTGTTTACGGATGTGCATCACTGAGTTCCAGTAAAGCTGTGTATGAAAACAGGTGGCAGGACAGATTCGGCCCATGGGCTGCAGATGACTGACCCCAGCTCTTACTCATTCTCAGCTCCATGAGACTGAACCAACATTCACGCTCCCAGGTTCCTGGGTACTCTGGATCCTGGAGGTATAGATCTGAATCCAGTGTGATGCCTGCCTTTAAGAAACTCACAAGTATTCTAGACCAGCACTGTCCAATAGAAATATAATGCAACACACATGTTATTTATTTTATTTTATTTATTTTTTGAGACAGAGTCTCTCTCACCCAGGCTGGAGTGCAGTGGTGTGATCAAACTCACTGCAACCTTGAACATCTGGACTCAAGTGATTCTCCTGCCTCAGCCTCCGAGTAGCTAGGACCACAGATAGGTGTGTGCCACCATGCCTGGCTAATTTTTAAATTTTTTTCTGTTGTAGAAATGGGGGTCTCACTATATTGCCCAGGCTGGTCTGGAACTCCTGACCTCAAGTGATCCTCCCTCCTCAACCTCCAAGGGTGCAGGCATGAGCCACTGCACTCAGCCCATATGCAATTTTAAATGCTGTACATTAAATTAAGTGAAAAGAGACAGGTGAATTTAATTTTAATAACAGATTTTATTTCATTGAATATAATGTTATCATTTCAACATATAATTAAGATAAAAGTTATTGAGGTATTTTACGTTTTTTCACTGCATCTTTGAAATCTGATGTATGTTTTATACTTAGAGCACATCTCAGTTTGGACCAGCCACATCCCGTGTGCTAAGGGTCACATGTGGCCCATGCGCACTGAAACGGACAGTGCAGCCACAGGGTTTTCTGTGCCTCTGGTGGCTGAATGACCCCATCCCCAGTAGACTGGGAAGCCTGAGGAATCTCTTTCTCAATGTGGGGACTGCAGGTTTCGGTGGGGCACACAGGGGAGTGACTCTGAGTGTTAGGCTGCTTTGAGCCCGGGCCACGCCTACCTTGAGACTCAGCTGAAAAGAAATCAGGTGGTGTTGGGAAGTGCTCCCTCAACACTGGAATTTGAACGCAGGAAAAGAAGGTTCTGGAATCACAAACTTACCCAGCCTGCCGCCCCCGCCCTGTCCTGGCTGTGCGGAACCAGCCCCCACCGCAGCTCTCTCACCTCTGTTTCTCTCTCCAAACAGACTCTGACTCTATTCCCAGCCACCCCGCATGGCCAGCCAGTCCAGATCCCCCTCCAGCCAGACACCAGTGAACGCCACTGCCTCAGTGCCAGAACCATCTACACCCTCACTGTCCCCAAATACAGCGAGTTCTCTAAGCCCACCTGCTTCTTCCTGGGGGCCCCAGGTGGGTGCAAAGGGGAGCAGAAGTGAGGACTTTCCCTCGGGCCTCAGCAGCTGCGGGGTGTGGCGGTGAAGAGCACCAGTCTAGAGGCAGACTCGCCTGGATTAAAACCACAGCCCACCGTGCATCTCTGGGCAGCTTACATAACCTCCCTGGATCCTGGTCTCCACAATCTGTAGGATGGGTTCATTCTTAGGAGGATTAGCCGGGCAGTGTATGCGAAGTGCTTACCAAGCGCTCACTTGGTAGATAGGAGCTGCCGCTGTTTCTGTAGTTATTGCTATTTTTCCCTCCTCAGGAACCAGCTGGACATTCCTGGTCCTGCCGTCTCTTCTGCCCCTGCTGCTAGTAATTGCCACAGGGGGTGTCATCTGGAAGAGCCTCACAGGGGACCCCTGGTTTCAGCAGGCAAAGATGCCACGGGCTCTGGTATGGCAAATCTGGGGTGTCCTGCAGGCGGGGAGGGGAGCTGGGAGAAGGCAGTGGGGCTGGGGTGGGGAGTGGCTCACGCAGAGCATCAGGATGGTCCAGACTGCGGAGTGTCCAAGCTTCCACCATTAGTGCATTCATTTGGCACCAAATAAAGCCTTAAATAACTTCACCTTGGCTAAGGATCCGTCAGATGCTGAGAGCGGAGCCCAGGCCTCAGGCCTCAGGGGAGATGCCCAGAGGGGAGGGGGGAGGGGACGTGTTAGAAGGGTCCCAGGCTCAGCTCACAGTTAACAGAGGGTGAGCCTCGCCCAGGCCGACCTTGGAACTTCCTCGCTTAGGATCTGCGGCCCGCTGGCCGGGGCAGCCGGGAGGTCGATGGGTAGCCTTGTTCAGATGCGGGCGGGCCAGTGAAGCTCCGCCATAGGCGAGGCTCAGGGGACACCCCGATGGGTGCAGGGGCTTTGAGGATGGTTGTGAGTGCCCCTGTATTGTGGCAGGGTGGCAGAGGGGGCATTTTCAAAGTTCCTGGATCCAAGATGTGTGAGGGAACCCCACTAATTGTCAGACGACGACCTCGGGTAGACACGTCTGTGCCCTGCTCTGTCCCCTCAGCCTTCCCATTAAGATGCACCCCAGCCAGATGTCCCACACGCAGCGCCCAAACCCCGGGGGTTCTCTCTGGCCTCCTGAGCCCACTCTGCCTGGGGACGTGGCAGGCTCACGCGTCAGGAAATTAGCACTGCCGCCAGCTCCTGCCTCCCCCGGCAATGGCTGGCGGGAGCTATCGCTAGATGCCTGGGCGCCGCTCCCCTCCTGGGATGGCTGTGAGGTGCGCGTGCTCCAGTGGCGCCCGCGTCCCCAGCAGGATTCAGCAGCAGCTGCCCTTGCGCTGGGTGCCTGATACCCCCTCACTGGCTGCTCCCCACACTCCCTGGTGCGTCCTGGGCTCACCCCTAAAGAAACTGCTTACACCCGAGTCCTTGTCCCAGGTCTGTTTCTAGGGGAACAGTAACAATTGTGCTCAGGAAGTCTGAGTTGTCGGCTCTTCTCTCCCTGCCCCAAATCAGGACTTTTCTGGACACGGACACCCCTTGGCAGCCTTTCAGCCCAGTGGACGAGAGTCCCTGGATGACTTGGTCATCTGTCCCCAAAAGGAACTGGCTAGAAGGGCCAGGCTGACCCCTAGAGCCAGGGCCCTGGCCAACCTCTGGGCAGGATCAGAGGATGGTTCTGAGGACGAGGAGGAGAACGCAGAGAACCCAGAGGATGGCGTCAGTCTCCAGCCCTACATCAAGCCTCCCCCTTTCCTGGGGCAAGGGCACCCCAAGGAGGCAGAGGGGCTGGACTCGGGGAGGCCCTGGGCTCCTCCAGTCCAGGGCGAAGGCTTGTCTACTGGGGACTCTTCAGACCGAAGCTGGGCCAGCACTGTGGACTCCTCCCCCTGGGACGAGTCTGGGTCCTCTGGCTGCTTGGCCAAGAAGGGGCCAGACCAAGGGCCAGAGCAAAACAGACATGGAGAGCCCCTGCCACTACCTGAATTCTCCGGGGACTCAGGTTTCCTGGAAGAGCTCCCAGAAGATGTCCTCTCCCCCTGGGCTGTCTGGGGCTCCTCATCACCAGGGCCGGATCTGGTCCCTGGGGAGCCCCTAGTTTCTCTGCGGACACTGACCTTCTGCTGGGACAGCAGCCCTGAGGAGAAAGAAGAGGAGGAGGAGGAGGAGGAAGAGGAGGAGGGGAGGAGTGAATCAGAGATTGATGACAGCAGTGTCGGCAGCTGGAGGGCTGAGAGCACTCTGAGGACCAAGGAAAGGATGCTGGGTCACTACATGGCCAGGTGAGCTGTCCCCAGCTTCCCACCGAATCTGGTGCTGTTGTCACAGCTACTGGGCTTCCAAAGGGCCAGAGAAGACACCACTGAAACTCGAGAGCGTATGCACCTTCCCGAGGCAGCGGAAGATCATTATGTCACTTTGAGGACCCCCACCTAGAGGCTGTTTGTCAGTTGGGTCTGGCAATAAGATGCCACCACTTCCTATGACCCACCTGCTTTAGGCTGAACTCTAAGAGGGGTAGAGACAGGGTGGGTTGAGGTCAGAGGTTGATTGGGTCATAGTGGGTCATATCACCCCATTGTCTCAGGGGTGACAGACCAGGTGGAAAAATCATCCCTGGACAATGTGAAACAGGTGAGGTCAGGTCACTATGGACATCAAGGGCTGACACCACCAGGGTGCCATCTGGAATTTGGGCAGGGCTGGTCCCTCTGCAGGCACATCTGGTGTATCGGAGCCTCATGCCATCCCCAGCACTGCTGAGCTCCCTCCGCCCAGGTTTCAGCCTCCTGGTTGATGGGTCCCCTAGGGAGGGCCCCGATAAAGAAAAATCCAGTTGGCCGAGGGTGTTGGAGGGGAAGGGAAGGGGGTAGTTGTCATTCAAATTCTGGTCTTTGGAGTCATGACATTGCATGGTATTTAACATCAGACAGACCTTGGTTTAAATCCCAGCTCTGCCATTTACCAGCTGTGTGATCTTGGGCAAGCTGCCTTCCTTCTCTGTACCTCGGTTTCCTCATCTGCAGCTACCACCTGGGGTGCGGTGAGGGTTCAGGGAAATCCCAGGTGTGTGCAGCATGGGCTTGCCAGGTCACTGGTGCTCTCTATGTGCTGGCTGGTAGGATTCTCCATCCATCCAGGCTCCAAGGAGACCCTGGGCATCTCCTACCTGTGACCACTAAACCCAGAGCGACTGGGAGCAGTTGCCTCTCAGCTCATCTCACCTGTGGTCTCCCCTTCTCCCTGCCCTCCTCCTGGTCAGGAGACTGAGCTCTCAGAAGCCTGAGCCGCAGCCGAGGGGGACCAGGGTCCCTCTCCCTTTATCCAGCCATAGGAACATGCTTCCCAAGGAAGGAACCAAGTGGTCCACCTTCCAGGGTCCCTTCCACCCTGATTTGTCAGGGTGGGCAGGGAGTGGACTTCTTGTTTCAAATGAAGCAGCTGAGGTCCAGAGTGGCAAAGGCACTTGCCCCAGGTCACCCGGCAATGCCCTAATGACGTATTTGTATGTCCTCAAGGGTGAGTGAGATCTTTGGTGTCAGCCCAACCAGGCCAGCCCCTGATCTCTTGGCCGTGTCAACAAGGTATGAAGATCTCAGCCAGGGTTTCCGAGGGTCACTAAGCTGGCAGGAGGCCTCCAGCACTGCTGAGGCATGTGTGCACGAGCTCACGCACACACACAGACACACACACAAACACACAGAGACAGGCACGTCTCCTCAGGGGCTTTCCCTGCAATGCTTGTCCACACCCTTGAGCCCAGAAGAGGAAGAACAAACTGAAACCGTGCAGCTGGGGAAGGCTGTGGCTTAGGGCCAGACTGAGGCTGATGACGTTCTTTCTGGGACGCACCTGAGCTGCTTTGTGGAGGTAATTTCAAAAAAAGTAAAAGCTATCATCACTATTGCCTTAGGCTTGTATGAAATCACTTTATTTCTAATCTTAAACTTTGTTATTTTTGTCGAGTTTGAATTTTTTTCAAAGTTTAACGAACAATGAAACATTAGAGAAGCGTTGAGAAAGGGCTTGATAATCAGTATAATAATTTATCTCGTGTGCTCAGCACTTAACTGTTTACAAAGCCCTTCCACGCACACAGCGGGTGGGAGCCGCATAGTGTGGGCTGGGCCCGCACTGGAAGGGCATCCGGTGAAAAGTGAGTCGTGTCTCAGGTTAAAACAACATGTAAATGCTTTGGAGTACTGAGAAGATTGTATATTGTTCTTATGTATTTGTATTTATTTCTAATTTTGTTCTATGTTTGTATCATGTTTGAATACTATCCTCATGCTTGTTGGTGTTTACCCTAAACTGTTTAAATAAAGAGCTCTATTTTTGGAGAAAAAAGTATAACTGAATGGAAAAGTCTATGCTCTTGTCTTTCAAAGGCTGCTCACCAGGAGTTTGGGAAACCAAGCTGTTAAGACCACAGGGGTATCGGGGTGGGTCCCCAGAAGCAGACCCGGTGGTGCGGGGGTATAAAGCGGTACAGTGATTCCAGGCGACCCTGGTGGGGAGTGGGAAGACAGGGAAGGGAAAGTTCGTGATGAAACAGGTCCCTGATGGAGGAGCCTTGGAAGTCAGTGCCGGACACACTTCAGATCTGTGCCTCCTGCCAGGGGCAGGAGCCGGGCAGTCTAACCACGACCTCCCATCAGTTCTGTGTACAGGCTGCTCTCTGAGGCATAGTCGCAGGTACTTGCAGGTGGAAACCATCAAGCTGAGTGCACAAGAGAGGTGAGTGCCATGGGGCTGGGGCTGGGGTAGGGTCTCCAACCAGCATTGCCTGTCACAGTGGAGCCGGAGCTGTGTGCTCACCGCCCTGGCAGCCTACCCATGGCAGCTGCAGTCCGTGAAAGGATACCGAACAGCACCTGTATGCCTGGCCTTGCAAACCCAAACTCATTCCAGTAGCTCTCTATATGGGAAGGTCTCCCAGCTTCCAGCAACTGTCCCAGGACCCCCTGGTGACTATCTGGCACTGTGTCTGCAGTTGTTACCATTTACTGGTCCCAAGGTAGGGGCTAGGCCCGAGCCGAGCCGATCCAACAGGTCCCTTTCCCTGGAATTCAGAAGTCCTCCTGGATGGCTGGGCTGGGGACAGGTACATTCCACACTGCTACGGCCACATTCCCCACCCTGAGGAACAGGAAAGTCCAGTCTGCAGAGAGACAAGAAAGGGGCTGCCACGTGAGATGCTGAGATGAGAAGTGACAAACCTGGTTCCGGCCCCTTCCCTAGTCCTGCTGCAATCCTGGCCTCAGCTTCCCTGCATCCTGGCTTTACCAGTGAAGGAAACCAGAGTATTTCACCCCAAATTATGCCTCTTTGACATAGATACTTTTCAGCTAAGGCAATTAAGCAGCAGCAAACAGAGGAAGGAAGAGCGCTTTCTATAAACTCCCTGCTCTCTGTCTAGAGACAGGATAGAAATTATTCTTTACTGGAGACAACTCTTAGCTAAGCTAAGAGAACTCTTAGCACCAGAGGAATCTACGGACCAACCTTCCTCCGTTAACTTCCATATATTTACCTTCCCAGAGTTTCTGGCCTTTGGAAGCCTAAACCTGCTTTGCTTTGTCCTGTCACTTCTCTAAAATGCACTGTTCTTTGCGGAGGTGCTCTGGACGCCAGAGTTCTAAGCCGCCACTTTGAGTTACCTTTCACTGCGGGTTCTCCCGTGTGATGTCACCGCACACATCGATGCGCTTGCCTGTTTTCCTCTTGTTAATCTCTCTTTTGTTGCAGAGGCCTGTCCTAACTACAAATTCATGAGGGTCGAGGAAAAATTATATTTCCTCCCTGACACCAGGGCCTTCTAGTACTTGTAAACAAATGCCCTTGCCAGTTCACAAAGGGACAGTGAATATCGAAGATCGTGGCCAGGTTCGGGTATCTGCCCGCTTGACTGGATGGGTGGTAGGCTCTTTCCAGGGAACAGGGCAGAACTTCCTGTCCAGGTGGCCGGCAGCCACCTCCGTCCCCTACCTGCGGGCTGGATCACCTGCAAGCTTCTCCTGACCTGTTTGCTGTCACCTCCTGGGCAGTGGTGGGACGGCAGGGTCACTGGACGCCTTCTTACCAGGAGAGGGGATGGTTGGGGTGACGGATGTCACATTCTGAGAATTCCTTCAGGAAAGGGACTGTTTTTCCTCCTGGCACTAGCACCTGGCACAGGGTGGAAGCTTGGACTTGAATAAATGAATGAAATAATAAATGAGTGAATTGACATGTGAATGGGAGTCAGTAAGTGGTCGGCTGTGGCTGATGTACCCATAAGGTGGCTGGAGATCTTGCATTCAGTGATACCATCCCACATCCGAAATTCCTGTCGCACAGGGTGACTGACCTCCCTATGGGGGGGGGGTCGGTGCTGCTCAGTGAGCGTCACAGCGGGGAGGCGGGTAAGCAGGAGAAAAAACAGGACCTTAACCCCCTGTGACTCATCATTCTGTAGCTCAGTGTTTCCCGTATGATTTAGGACCTGATTCATGGCCACTGGCCTGCACCTTCCTTGAGCTCATTCCCCTAGGCACAAAGTAGGGATAAAGGGATGATGGTTCAGAGTGCTTTTTCTAGAAAAAATAAAAAAGAAGACTGCAAGTTGTAGCTGTATCTAAATGAGTGAGTCGTTTACATGAGTCAAGTCCTCAAGAGATACTGGCTGGTGCTGGACCCATTCCAGCCCAGGGAGCCCCACCCTTGGCATGTGACGAGACAAGACACGGAGGTGTGACAGCTTTTTATAACCTGTCAAGAGTCTTCTTCTTTTTTTTTTTTTCCTAACTGCCTCTTTAAGTGAATTAAGAGAGGAGGCAGGGGTCGCATGGAGTACCCTGTCCTGGTGGGCAAACCATCGGCAGGTGGTGGGAGGCCCCTCTCTGGGTGTCGGTGCCTCCAGGAGGAGGAATATCTCAGCCCACCCCAAGCCTCAGTTTCTCTGGGCACTGAGTGGGCCGTCTGGGAAGCCAAATTCCAACAGAGGCCTGGAGCCGCCACACGCCCATCTCCGAGCAACAGGCCCATTCATGGAATCCCTGGCCCGAACTAACTCTAACCCAGCCTGGAGGCCTGATCTGTAGGATGCAATGCCATTGACTTCCCAACCCTAGAATTTGGCCTCCGAAACAGCTGCCGACTCAAACTGCTAAGTGAAACTTTATCATCGTCCTCATCGCCACTCCCTCCATCCCCACACCTGCACACCAGGAGGCCAGCTTTTTGCTCATGTTTGGTGCAAACATGGTCCCTGGTTCCTCGTTGCATAACAGAGGATGCTTGCTGCATGAGTCCCCCTTCTCAGAAACTATCCAGAGACAGCAGCCCAGCAACATCGGGGAGTAGAGACTGTTACTAATACTTCCGGTTTGTAGATGAGAAAGCTGAAGGTCAGAGGTTAAGCATCCTGCACACAGCGGGAAGTGGCAGAGCCTGTCTGCCTGGAGCCTGTGTTCCTTCCACTTCCCCTGGCTCCCAGGGAGTGTATGAAACTGTCCCAACAATCCTGGCCTGAGACACAAGGTCCTCTTAATGTTTTTATGAAGAAGCATGGCCTTATACATGCCTTATAAGCACACAATAAGCTTCTGGAACTTCAAACTCCCGAGAGAGAGCAGAAACTATAAGCAGAGTCAATAAAATGCTAAGATAAATTGATGCTGTGTCAGTGACAATAGTCATGAAGGGAATTCTGGATGTCAGGGGAGGTTTCTAACCCCAAAGTGACATGGAACCAGAGGCCGTTCAAGCTCCAAGGGCCCTTATGGGTCTTCTGGGCCAAGCCTCCTTTACAGACAGGGAAACTGAGGCCTAGAGACAGGGGACAAGACCTACTCATGGTCACCTGGAGTCAGGTGCAGGGTTGGGCCCTGTCCCAGACTCCTGACCTGGGACATCTAGTCAATAACCCTGATTGACACAGCCCCACCTTGGAGTCTGATTCTCGGACTCCATTCCTGCCCATCCTGTCCAGGGAGCCCTCTAGCCTCCCTTGATGCTGAGTTGGCAGCCACGGAGCCAGCACTCCCCAAATCCCAGAAGACTTCCAGTAACAGCCCACTGCCTTCTGATGTTCTTGCTTCTGCGGAAAAGGTGCTGGCATCCTTGGGTGCTGAGAGAAGGGGTCAGAGCAGGTCACAATCCTGAGTATTGGTCATTGTAGGATGTGCTTTTTCTATCTTAGGGATGTTCCCTACAGTCTTAAAGCCTTGGCCAGCTCCCCCCGGCATACTCGTTCACTCAGCAAATATTCCCAATACTCCTCTGTGCCGGCTGCTGCTAGACGCTGAGATACCAAGGAGAGCCAGTTGCAGGCCTTGTCCCTGTAGTCAGCAACTTGGGAAATGGAAAATATTGTGTAATACGTGCTAGGAGGTGGGATCACAGAGCTGGGCTCCTAATGCAACCAGGTGAGCGACTCACACAGGGAAGGCTTCCTGGAGGAAGTGAACTTGAAAAGAGGTCTAAAGAATGAACAGAAGTTAGACAGGAAAGTGGGGTGGAAAGGGTGTTCCAGGCAGCGGGAACAGTTTATGCAAAGGCTCAGAGGCAAGACCATGCACAGTATGTTGGAGAAATTTGCCAGACAGAAAGCTAGCACTTTTCCCGGCAGTCTGCTCCTGAGAGTTAGCAAGGAGCATCTGCAGCCATGAAGGGCGACCCTGTTAGTCGATGTTGGGTGTCTGCTCCACATGCAGCCACGTGGGGGTCCAAAGAAATGCAAGGGTGCTGTTTGCACTCCGAGCGCTGTCTCCCTCACTTGGGAGACAAGCACCTTCGAATTCTAGAGACCAGAGAACAAGGTTATCTAGGAAACTTCCACAGCTGGATGCAGCCTCTCCTTGCAACCTCCAGCAACCAGGAGCTTTCCCCCTCACACGGCAGCCCACCCTAAAGCCAGCCACCCCTTCTTAGTGACAGCTACTTCCTTAAATCAAAAATGCTGCCTCCCTAATATGTCTCCCCATGGCATCCTTGATTTTTCTTTTAGAGGGAGTCACACAAAAGGATCTAGACCCTTCTCTATGCACAGACCCTCAGGTATTTGAAAACGGGGCTCATGTCTCACCTCCCCCCCAATCTGAATCTCTCCCTTCCAGTCTTGAATGTGTGATACAACTGGAGAATTATAGTGGACAATGCCAGAGTGCAGGGCAGACCACAAGCTCTGGAAGGATTTTTAAAGTGAGACAGTTATGGGCTGGAGTTATCATGAGCACCCATAATGCAGGAGAAGCCCATCCTGGCAAGCTACGAAGAAGGTGGAGTGGAAATGGCATTCCGGGAGCGGGTACAGCCTGGAGCCCTGTAGTGTGCTCCTGGATCCAGTCGGCAATGGGGCGCTCAGTCCAGAGACCAAGCCAACAGTTAGAAGCCAGGGAAGCAACGTGGTTACACAGAAGAGGAAGTTGCTCAGGAAGGAGAGGCACAGTCCGATGGCCTTCCTGCAGTCCCAGGACATGGACAGCTTGACCTTCCCTGTCTGAGCTTGTCTGCCTCCTTCAGCTTCCAGGTCTCTTCCTTCTTGGCTTCCTGCAGCTCGGCCATGCTGCTGCGGTGCCTGTGATGTCCCTGCTGCAGGAGGAGGAGCCGCTGAGCTGCCTGCCCACGGCGTCCATCACCAGCTGCCATTCTCCGTCTGCATGGTCTCTTCCCTGGCCTGCTGAAGCTGTCATCCTGTCATCCTCCGAGGCCTGTTCCTGCTCTGCGCTGGTCTAAGCGCTCAGGAACTCGGCAAAGGCCCCATCCTGGGCCGGAAGCTCCTGGTAGGAGCCCAACTCGGAGTGAGTTCCTTCAGGAGGATTCTGGTAACTTCAGACGCTCTCTCCATTCAGGTAGGATAAGCTTCTACCCAGCCTGAAAAGGTATCTACTAATACAAGTTTAGGCATCCGAGTGACATTGCCAATCATCGAAAGGGGGGTCCCCATATGTCGGGTTCCCTGTGCAGCAGGTCGCTTTTCTGTCTTTGGATTGCTTCAAGCACATAAGGAGTTTGTTGCAAACGGGGTCCTCTTAAATGCAGTCCCACGAGAGGCATCATGGCCCTACTGTGCACATTCACGTAGGCGCCTCATAAGAGGCGGAACCAAGGCTTCGGGTAGGAGAAGGAGTCCATGAGAAATCCTTCTCTGTTTATCTGTGCCATCCCAAATGCCAGAGCCCCAGTCTTTAGTTTTAAAGGGGATCTAAATCTAGCCAGGGTGTCAAGGCCCCAAGATCACTTTCAGTGGCTTGATTTCTTTTTGCAACGTAAGTGTCTCCCTTGTTTGGTGACCCGGACAGTGCAGGATGGCCACCTTCTTGGACTCAGCCATGACCTGTATCAGGGTCATTACTTCAGTGACATACTTAATATCCTTATTTTCTGCAGTCAGGAGCCCCTTTCCTTCCCCATAGCACCATGAGCATGCACGACCATAAAAGCATTTTTAGAGTCTGTGTAAATGTTTGCCTTTTGTCCTCTGCATAACTGAAGATTTCTGGTCAAAGCAATCAGCTCAGTCCATGACCACTGCATAGGCAGCCTTTCGTTGTCCATTGTCTACAAAGCTACTCCCATTGGTGAAAAGATCCCAGTCTGGCTCTGGCATCGGCTGATGTGACAGATCCATCCCACTAGAAGAGACAGCCCCCAGAACCTCTACACAGTTATCCGCAAAGGCTCATTCTCTTCGGCTGGTAACAGAGTGGCAGGATTGGCAGCAGACACAGTCTTCAGTAACAATGAGCAAGTAGCTGCTGCTGCCCGGAGGCAAGGAGGCCGTCCTCTCACAGTGTTGTCCAGTGGCTTTGACAAGTGTGCCACTGGCCGTGGGATGTCTCCCAGCATCTGTCCTAACACTCCAAGGCTCATTCCTTGTTTTTCATGAATGTACAATTGAAATTCTTTCTGTGAGTCAGGCAGCTCCAAAGCCGTAGCAGTCATAAGACTCGGCTTTAGTTTTTCAAAGGCATGTTGGCAGTCTGTGGTTCAGATTAGGAGCTCCACAGCTGTCTCTTTAAGGGCCTTGCTGTTAGTCCAAAGTTTAGCATCCAGAAGCGGCAGAACCCTGTCATTCCTAGGAACCCGGGTGCTGTGGGTTCCCTCGCTAATTTGGAATCCCAGATGAATAGCCTGCCGTTGGCAAGTCTGCCCAATTGCAGTTTCCTCAAGTCCCCGCTCAGCTCCCATCAACCAAGGCAGGCGAGCCCCTTAAACCCACGAGGCAACACAGCCCAGCAGCCGTGAGGCCACCCTAGTCCCAGGATCCTGCCATTCAAATGAGCCTGAGAATCATTCATAGTCACTTGCACAGTACCATTAATGGCAGGTAGGTCCTGCACGAATCCACACTCAATGGGATGGGGAATTTAAATTCTTCCTGCATGCCCCAGAGTCCCATTGGCCTGTACAGCCTTATTCACTTTCTTCTTGCAAATGCTGCAAAGATGTGCAAGTCTGCTGAGGCCCACACTTCAAAGCCAAGTGCTCTGCAATGGCAGCCTCCCGAATGCTTCACCAAGGCCCTGGCATGCGTCCAGCAGGAGCTTGGCAGCATCCCCAGCGGTGAGCTTCTGCCACTTCTGGAACAGCTCCCACTGCTCCCGCTGCTTGTCTACAGCTGCCTAACCACTGCCTAGCTCATGGGCGCTGTGTGTGGCTGGTGCCAGGGGCCAGGGTGGCACCAAGGGGGAGGGGCCCAGACGGCTTCTGCCCACGCAACTTGGCACCAATTGAGTCCCCGCTGTCAATTTCACCTAGGGCTTCTGTGGAGAGTATTTGGATTGGAGCTACCAGTGAGGAAGAGGGCCCCAGGCCCCCTCCTTTGCCATCTGAATGCTGGACTTGAATAAAAAGCCATTTGTTCTCCCGGGGGTTTCTTGCAATTTGGAGCAGTGCTCTTTCCAATGTCCTTTCTTTTTACAAAAAGCACACTGATTATGCATCAGTTTGGGGTGACATTTTCCACCCTTTCCTTTTGACTGTCACAAAGGACCCTGCCAGCTGTCCTTATGCATTGAAGCCCCCTATCCAATATTGCTGTAATGGAAATTGCCCTGCCCTGGCTACGGGTCCCCTCTGGCCAAATCGAGTTCCCTGCCAGGTCTTAGAAGGAGAGACATTTCCAAATCCCGAGTCATAACCTAGTGGGAGTGGGACTGAAGAATTTGTTCCAGTTACACCCTCCCTGGCCCCTCTCACGGTGCCAGGATGGCAGTGGTGGTGGCAGGTGGCAGTTACCCCAGGCTGGGCTCCACGTAAAGCCCACTTCCTGAGCTGCCAGCAGGCCTCTGGCAGGAGTCCCATCAGAACAAGCTCAGGCATGACGGAGCCCATGGTGCCTTCCCGCAGTTTGCCTCAGTTGCAGCAGGTATCACGGCCACCTCCAGGGAGCCCAGTGGGCGCCAATGCCTCCCTGCCATGTCATGCACATATGTGCGCCAGGGGTGGTCAGGCAGCAGGCATTCCCCCCACTGCATGCTGATGGGTGGCAGGCTACATGCACCAGTCCCCCCTCCCACTGGGTCTGCCCCTGGAGCTGCAGCCCCGCGTGTCACCTTGCCTCAGCTGGCACCCAGCAACCAACCCAGAACTGGTGTGGACTAGCGGAATCCAACTGTCCAGCTAAGACAAGGCATCACAAAGGCCCACAGTGGTCAGGGCAGCAGGGACCCCAGCAGCGTGAGCTTGAGCGCAACCAAGCCTGAGTCACCTCCCCAGTGGGTGAGGAGCTGACAGCAGGTGAACGGGTTCATGAGATCCAACCCAGTTAATCCCTCCCCAGTTTTATCACACAGCCTTTCAGCCTCCTTATTATGCAATTGCATGAAAGACCGTAGTTCTCATCCCATTTACCTGACCTTTGACAAAATAATTCCAGTTGTGAGATAATATAATTATTTAGGGTTTAATTCAACAACCACTTCTCCTCACACTCCAGCACATACATTGGTTTTAAATAACACCATTTTCTTTTAGACATAAACTTATAGCTATAATTTGGCCATTCAGCCAAGATTCTCCCAAAGGACTTTTGAGATGGAAGAGAAATGGAGCCTCCCATGTTGAAAAACAACAAACACAACATGACAAGTAGACAATGCAGTGAAGTCCCAGTGCAAATCCATCTTAATGCCAAGGCCTTACCAAATGAATGGGAGCCAGACAGATGAGAACCAAATTCTCAAATGAGAACCAACATCTCCTAATCTAAAGAGGAGAGAATTCCCCAGTTCCCTAGGAACCGTACAGACAAGCTCCAAATCCAAACCAGGTTCCCTAGTTCCACTCCACCCTGACTTCCACCCCCAAACAGCGCTTCCAAATAAATCCAAACAAGATGCCCTGCCACAGAGCAGGGAGGTCTGAAAACCTCCCAAATGGGTGGGACCAAGGGCCTCAGTGTGCACACTGGGGAACTTACTCAAACAAACAGCCAAGGCATCCAGACACTTCCCAAATCTGTTTCCTCAACAAAGTTAAAGCTGGTCGGAGCTGTGTCTAATTTCAAAGAAGAGAGATGGGAGTTCCCTAGAGCTAATCAGGCTCTGGAAGCTGCTGAGATGGTCCCTCACTCTCTTATTCAAAAAGTTGATGGTCCTATCCACCCCTTCCAGCAGTCACGGGGGGCTCTTCCAGCAGGCCACCAATGGGCCCACCCGGGAATGCTAAATTCTGTTACCAAAAGTTCGGCACTTGCCCCCAAGGCTGCATCAGAAGAACAAGGACAAGTGGGTTGCGGAGAAGGAAAGAGATGTTTATTAATTTGCTGGCAAATGAGGAGGATGGGAGGCTCATTGCTGTAGCTAAAAGCAGAAGTACAGAGTTTTTATAGGAGGGTTTTCAGCTTGGGGGTATTGCTGCTGTTTAACTATAGTTGATGGCTCTGATCAATCCCCTCTCCAGCAAAGACAATCTCCTGACCTCTGCCCAGGCAGTCCCATTGAGCCATCTCCTGTGGTACAAAAAACAAAGAACACTCCTCTGCCCTTCCATCCACTGGTCTTGGGCAGGGATGCAGGTTTTAATTCTCAAAAGAGTGGGGCAGGAGTGGGGGGGTTAAAGAGATAGCTCATAAAACATTTTACACTTTTCCAGGCCATTCCCTTGGTTACAAAAGTGGATCATCGCAAAGGTCTTCATCCTTGTCATCTTCATGTTGGGCAGGCCAATGGGGAGGATGATGAGGAGGGGTCGGTCTTGCTGTCTCAGGGGTGGCAAAGGCAGAAGAGGACCCACACAATTCAAACCTTTGTGCTCACGGGTCAGCTGTATATTCTTTAAGACTTTTTCTCTACATGTGTGGGTATGTTTTACATAGCTTATGCCATGCTTCTTTTCAATTGACAATATATGGTGACTCTTCACCAGGCCACAAAACGTTTTTCTCCAGCATCATTTCAAAGGCTGTATTTGTCTTGTTCTGGGTGGACATACCATTATTTATTTAACCAAACTCCTGTTTTCAGACATGGAGGCTGTTCTCATTTTTTTCTTTAAGCCATTAGAAATGAAGTCTGGGTATTCCCAAGTTCTTTAACAATCCAGATGTCTTCCTTCCCATTAATTCCTATGTAACCGTAGACCCTTACAGTCACGCTGGTCCAGAGCTTGCTCCTCTCCCCTAGGGGTCCCTTCCTGACATCTAGTAACCTGTGTCCCTGGCTGTAGTCTCCCCACACTGCCTTGTCCCTAACATCATCAAAGATCCTGTATCCATTGGTTCAGCAGTACAGAAACCTCCCAAGTCTTTCAAACCAAGAGACTCTCATGCAGAGGAGTTGGTTCCCGGATGATGGAGGAGCAGTCCAGAGAGTTTCCACAGCAGGGACCTGCTCCATCCTTGGAGCAGAAGGGAAAGGTGGGAGGAGAGGGAGTTGCCAGAGCCAGGAGCTGGCCACATGACAGGAGCTAGGAAGATAGGACCCCGCCCAGCCGGAGGGGCTGTCCAGCGGGAGCAGGAGCCCAGGAGGAGACATAGCCGTTGCTGGGGAAGCCATCCAAAGCAGAGAAAGCAGGAGCAGTGCCCTGACCTCTCTCCTCCAGCTCCCCATCTTCCTCCAGTGGCTCACCCCAGCAGGAAGCAGTTGACACAGGAATCTGGGAAACGGCATAATTCCTGCAATTACAGGAAATGACTGGCACTGCTTACTTCACCCAAAGCACAGCTTAGATCTGGCTGTTTTGTTAAACTTTAGCAAAGGCTCAGGGCTGAGAGCAACGCTCATGACACAGAAAAGAAGAACTTAAACGTAGATCCCTGGATATTACAGCCCACTGCATCCGGAAGCAAACTCTCCACACGACCCCTCCCGGGCCAGCTCTCCTCTGTAGGCCTCAGCCTGCCCTTGTGCCCCTGGGGCTGGCCAAACTGTCCCCACAGACAGGGCCCTTTGATCCTCACGAGGGTCCAGTCCCCTTCAACCTTCTCTGGGGCCAGCCAGAAGGAGGAAACCATTTCCTAAACCCCATCCCCTTCATTAACATGGAATGCCAGCTTAGGGAGCAGTTTGAACCTCATTGTCCCAAACCCAAGGCCCAGTCATGAATTTTGCTCCCATCTCTAGCACAGCAGAAAGAATTACTGAAGTGTGAGATCCGTTTCTTCCTAACCTTCTGCAGATCCCAGATGCAGAGGCTCAAGATGAGGGTACCCAGGCCTCCCCAGCCCAGTGGCTGCTCCAGAAGGAAAGATGTCCCCAAGCCCACTGTCAAGCCTGGGGACTTGCATTGATAAGGGATGCAAGGAGGGGCATCGGACACCCTTTATCTCCCTGGCCCAGAAAAAGCCAAAGCGTCATAGCTTTTCCTTTGCTGCAAGGAACATTCTGGAACATATTTTGTGCTCCCTCATGCAGTTCTCCTCCTCAGGGTAAATTCCCTGGGAATAGAATTATTGGGGCAAAAGATAGGCAGGTGGTGCAGGCTTTTGATCCACGCACCGTGCCAAGTTGCTGTTTGATAAGGCTGTGCATCCTGGGTTGTTCTTGCCTTTCTTTCTCTCACTTCCCCGATAAACCACTGCAGAGTCTTGGGATGAATCAGCCACCAGACCAGATAAACGAGCCAGCCTGTCACTGGCGCTGTTTTACGCAACTCAGAAGGGAACTCCCCTTGGATCCCATCCAGAACCTGGAATTCCAGAGCACACAGGGCCGGGCACCTTTGTACCTCTGCTCCCCACGGCTCAGGCTCTCCCCGCCCCTTCTCTCCCCGCCCCGTGCCCGGGTGGAGCCAGCTGCCAAGGTGGCGCGACTTCCCAGCCCTCCTCTGCACGGCCCAGAGTGGAGGCCAAAAGAAGGCCCTGTGCTGGCCCCGATGAGGACGCTACTGACCATCCTGGCTGTGGGATCCCTGGCCGGTGAGTGCCCATCCCCCCCGTGGTCGAACCTCCCCCAAGCCCGGGACCCGTGAGCAGGGTCGTCTCCCCGACACCCTGCCTAGCCCCAGCACAGCCAGTTTCGGTTTCTGCTCTGCTAGGGCTGAACAGGGTACGAGTTCTCCTGGAGACGCAGATGCCCAGCTCAGGTTGCGGGGGAGACTGGGAGGGTGCCCCAGACCCTGGGTCTTCCAGGGACCCAACCGGCCCTCAGATCTGGGGAGATGTCGTCCACTGTCTGGACCGAGGGTGCTGGACCCCTGCAGCCCGGTGGATGGAGAATTGGCCTGGGGGAGGCAGACATCCTTTGACCCCTGCAAATCGTTCTGGCAGACATTGTACTACCCCCTCCTCTGCCTCTGCCTGGCACTGGCCTGACAGAGGAGATGCAGGGTGGACAGGGCTCAAGTACAGCCATCGCCTCTCTCCATGCCCGTGGTGGCCTCTCCTGGCCCCTCTTGCTAGATCTGAAAGAGCATTTCCCCCCCAGTGGCCAGGTCTGCTACGCAAATAAGTCTAAGGACATCGGCGCCTGTTGAAAGCGGGACTAAAGGGCATAGTTTCCAAATCTCATAAAGTGGGATCTTGAATTCATCGTTACAGAGAATGTTACAAGAGACCCTAGACTGTGTGTCTTCTCTCCCAGTATGCTGAGTGAAATTCAGGGAACTGTCCCAGGAAGTCGGAGTGTGGTCCTGACTGAAGGCGGGGAGGGCTATGGCTCAACAAGGCCCTTCTAGCTCCAGAGCAGGATGAGGCCCAGGAAGGGGCAGAGCCTCCCACCCCTGCACCGCTGTCCCTGCGGGGAGGGCTGACTGGACCCCCAGTGCCCCCAGCACGGCCCCAGTCCCTCCAGGCTGGGCATTCCCAACACTCTGGGCCCACGATGGGCCAGGGTGGGGGGCGGGGAGGGAATTTGAGGCACCCCCGAGAGGCCTCAAGACATGTTCCTTTAGAGCCCAGCCACCCTGGTTGACATCCTAGAGGCTCCTGGCCCCTGAAGATGTGGGCCCACGGGAAACGGCCCGCAGGACAGAGCTGAGGGTCACTGACCCCACTCTGGGGACCCAGGTCCCCACGCCCCGCAATCTGAGGCTGCTTCCGGGGCATGCTGAATTGGTTTTTGTTGGTGCGTTTTTCCTTAGCTTCCCAGCAGGTTGACACACGTTGCTTTTCCACACAAATGTGGAAAACCAAGGTGCCTTTTATAAATCTACCAGGCTGCCGGGCTCCACACGGCACGTCTCCCAGCGTTTCACAATGTAGACTTTCACCCGGGAAGTGCAGAAAACAGGCTGGGGAACGGGCGGTGGATTTGAGGAGGAAAAGGAGCCAGAAGGGTGGGAGAAGAAGGGAGACTTTGTTAGCCCCCAGCACTCCTGAAAGAGAGGGCCGGGCCGAGGTCCACTCAGCCCACTTCAGGAAGCCCACTTCAGTTCCTTCTTGAAAAGTGGTGCCAATTCCACGCGACCCAGGGCTCTGTGCCTGGCCCGGGTGTCCACACCTCAGGCACCAGCCTCCCCGCAACCCAGGTGGCCTCCCCACTCCCCGCCTGGGACATGGACCCCAGCCAGCAAGCGTTCCCACGGCAGACTCCAGCCCAGCCCAGACAGACGCTGGCTTTCTCCCAACCCCACCCTCTCTCTCCTGCCCACCACCACACCGGAAGCCGCTGTTCAGTCTGACCTCACCTGGACTCCCTTCCTCAACTTCAGGCCCAGTCCTGAGTCCAGGACCCGTCCCTCCAGAATCGACCCCAATCCCACCCAGATTCGCATCCAAATAAGCCATCAGCCACGTCTCGGGGTTCAGGGCACAGCCGTCACACCAGGTAGAGGCAGTGACAAGCCCCATGCTGTCTCCAAGGCCCCATTCTGGGGACTCCAGGAAGCCTGAAGACAGAGTTTTGCAGCTGCAGGGCCGGAGCAATCGGGCAGTCCAGATTCAGAGATAAGGGTGACCTTGGTTTAGCCTGTGTATGTGCGGCAGGGCTGGACTGTCCTTCCCTGTCCCCACAGCTGCCTCCCTCCTGCAGAAATCCTGTGTGTAGACTGGAGAGGAGGAATAGAAAAAGTTCACTCACTCACACGCTGGGTCTGCTGGTAGCCATGGTAGTGTCCGGGGGAGGAGAGGCAGGTACCTAGCAAAGACACGCATGCACACAAGGCCCCACGGCCGTGACCCAGCACAACCTGTGTGTTTCCCACCCCAGCCAGCCAGGCCCTCTGCATGTGCTGCTGTTTTCCTGCCCCCTCTGGCCCAAGCTGGGGGAGCAGAGGGAAGGGTTTTGTGAGTCCAGATCTCTTGATTCACAGTGCAGAGTGCTTCAGAGGCAGTGGCTCCTGCCCGGCCCCTCGGTGGGGATCAGGCCTTTGCTGCCCTTTCCTTCCCATAAGCCCCAGTCAGCCGGGCAAAGACCCAGGGAGGACGAGAGACCCGTGGACTCCAGGGACCAGCTTCTCCCCTCCTCTCTCCATCCGCCCTAAACAGGCCCCTTCGCCAGGGGCTAGGGTCCTACCCCCCAGAAAAAGGGTAAACAGGACAGCCCCTCCCTCCACAGGGAATCTCTTGCTTTCCCAGGTGTCCCCCCTCAGACTCGACACATATGCAGAAGGACTTACTATGTGCTGAAGCTGTTCACAGACATTGCCCCAGATTTAATGAAGTAAAGGCCTCGCCTGTAAGAGGCTATGCACTTCACTAATTTTGTTTGTCTTAGGTTAGGTAAGTCAAATTGTTCCCATTTTAGAGATGAGGAAACTGAAGTTCTAATTGCTTAAACAGCTTCTCCAAGGTCACCCTGCCTGTGTGTGGCCTTGGTCAGCATCCTGCCCCCTACAAAGCGCAAGTGAGGTGCCTGTGCCTTCTAAGAAGCCAGCCTGGTGCAAGGGCACAGATTGGCCTGGCCATGGGGAGGCCGACCCCACAAACACCTCCTCCACCGCTGTTGGAGATGGTGGACTTCGGGCAAGTTACTTCTTAGACATTGTAGCTAAATGTCTCTGAGATAAGGGTAAGGAGACCAACTGTAGATTGTGTTAAAGAGTGAATGAGAGACCACAACAAGCATGGACGAGGATGCGGAGAAATCTAACCCTACGAACACTGCTGGTGGGAGTTTAAGATGGTGCAGCCACTTTGGAAAATAGCTTGACAGTTCTTCAAAAAGTTAAACATGGAGTTACCATATGACCAAGCAGTTCCACTTCTAGATATGTGCCCAAGAGAACTGAAAACGTACCTCCACTTAAAACATTATACACTATGTTTACAGCAACGTTATTCTTAACAGGCAAAAAGTAGGAACATCCCCAATGTCCAGGGGACTGATGGGTGCATACACTGTGCAACAGACTAGTACTCAGGCATACAAAGGAAGTAAGCACTGATTCAGGCTACCATGCGGATGGACCTTATCGAAAACACTATGCTAAGTGAAAGAAGCTGCACACAGAAAGAAACCAAGATTCTATGTATGTGAAAAGTCCAGAATAGGCAAATCCAGAGACAGGAAGTAGACTGCTCGAGGCTGGGGCAGGGGAGTGACTGCTAATGGGTTTATAGTTTCTTTCGGGGGTGATGAAAATGTTCTGAAATTGCACGTGTGAATATACTAAGAAACCATTGAACTGAACACTTTAAAATAGTGAATTTTATGGAATGTGAATTGTAACTCAGTACAAAGAAAATAAACAATGGGGAGCAGTGGGTGGCCAGTTAGCACAGTCTGGGGAGTGTGTCCCCTCTCACCAGCCCACTTGGAGAAGGCTGGGGGCCTGGGTCTCCGAGCCCCTCTGCTCACCCTGCTCCCACCCGCCTGCAGCCCACCTTGCTGAGGACACCTCGGACCTTCTTCAGCACGTGAAATTCCAGTCCAGCAACTTTGAGAACATCCTGACGTGGGACAGCGGGCCCGACAGCGCCCCAGACGCGGTCTACAGCATCGAGTATAAGACGTAGGCTTTCCTCCCTACCCTCCTCCTTTGTCTCTGCTCTGAAGCCAGCCCCTCCAAGAAAGCCCCCCCACCCCCGCATTCCATAGGTCCCCATGCCATCCGCCAGGACTGGGGTCACACAGCCCCTCCCAGATAGAGCTTTGTTCCTTTGTGTTTCTTTTACGGAGGGAGGAAGAGCTAAGAGTTAAAAGTCTGGAGTGAGACTGCCCTGGTGTGAGCGCCAGCTCTCACCTGTGTCACCCTGGGCGGTCAGGTAAACTTGCCAAGCCTCAGTTTCTCCATCTATAAAGGGGGAATAGCAACAGCACCTTCATCCTGTAGTTGTTAGGTGGATTAAACAAGGTAGTAATAGTCATTAGCTCTTGTGCCTGGAAAATAATAAGCTACCAATGATTGTTTTATCATTATTGGTGAGATCAGGTCAACCCAAACTTGCATCCACCTCCTTGCGGGCAGGACAGATGGCACGGGCTCCAGCGTCCACAGGCGTGGCTTCCATGCCTGGTCCTGCCAGTTTGTCCTGTGGCAAGCCACTTCCCTGTTTCTGAGCCTCAACTCTCTCATCTGCAAAATGGGGGTGGCAGGGCCTGCCTCAAAGGGGCATGGTGACAGCAAGCCTAGAATATTGCCTCAGACTGGCCGGGGTCGAGTCCTGGCTCCTCACATGCGTGCGTCACACCCCTGGGCACATTTCGCTGCTTTGAGCCTCATCTTCCTTATTTGCAGAGGGGTAGAATAACGCCCGCGCCTCACTGGGTCGTTGTGAGCACTCGATGAGATCATTCACTGAAAGGGCCTGGGTCACTGAGCGCGCTGAGTAAATACTACATCTCCCTGTCATCACTCACAAACCACAGGCCCAACTGGCCTGTTTCACCGCCGGTGCCCCGTCCCTCCCTCGCCTGCAGGTACGGAGAGAGAGAGTGGCTGGCAAAGGAGGGCTGCCAGCGCATCACTCGCAAGTCCTGCAACCTGACCGTGGAGACGGGCAACCTCACCGAGCTCTACTATGCCAGGGTCACCGCCATCAGCGCGGGAGGCCGGTCAGCCACCAAGATGACCGGCAGGTTCAGATCACTGCAGCACAGTGAGTAGGAGGCTGATGTCGGGGAGGGCAGGTGTTCGGGGCGCAGGGGAGACTCTTCCCTTCTGGAGGCGGGGAGGGCCCAGAAGGGGCTCTTGGTGGGGGGAAGTTGGGGATGTGGTTTTTAGGGACCTGCCACCCACTACAGAGCATGCTCAGTGCGTCTGCTCATTTTTCTCCACCTCCACCCCAACCTCCCTAGTTCCAACCACCCTCGTCTCCTGACTCCTGATTGGTTTCCCCCACATCTCCCTTGAAACCTTCTGGCAGCTTCTCATGACTCTTAAAATAAGATCCAACTCTTTGCTGTGGCCTACAAGGCCTTGCCTGTCCCGGGCCTCATCTCACACCTCTCTCCCCGCTGAGCCTCCGACAGTTCCCGCCCAGGACCCTCACGGCTCACGCTATCGGGGGCTCTTCCCACGGCTGGCTCTTCCGGTCCTTAGGGCTCAGCTCCGACGTCGCCTCCTAAGTGGGCGTCCCCAGCCCCGGCCCGACTACCTGATTTCAGCAGGCCACCGCCTGTGGTTCTCTGTCACAGTACGCTGTCCATCACGTTCACAGCTCAGATCACAATCTGCAGTTGCTGTGTTTGCTTACACGTGCACCGTCTGCCTCTCCCTCTAAACGTGAGCTCCGTGGCGGCGAGCTGGGCTGTGGCGTCGGCTGCTTTCCCAGCCCTCAGCAGAGCCCCTGGCACGGAGATGGTGTTCAACGCGTAATCGATGAATAAATGAATGACTGACTCGATCTCAGTTGCCACACTGGCCCCACAAGCATGGGGTGATGTTCACCAACTGACTTCATAGCTACACGTGATTTATTAAGAAAACAAAACATGAAATCAAATAAATTCTTGTGTTTTTCCCCGGGATTGGTTAATTAATCCATATCCATTGTAGAAAAATTTGGAAAATATAGAAATATACAAAGAAAAATAAAAGTCACCCAAAATAACTCGAACATTCAAACATAACCGTAGTTATTGGCAACTGTATCTACTATTTTGTAATCTGATGTTGTTTTTTTGCTTTGGTTTTTTTTTCCCCCCATATGATGATATCATGAGCATTTGCCTGTGTCATTAAATATTTTTCCATAACATATTTCACAGCTTCAAAAGCATCCATTCTATGGGGTTACTCTAATTTAGTTACCTAATCTCCTTTTTGAGGACATGTAGTCAGTTTTTCAATTTTATAAGCAGCACTGAAGTGAACCTTGTTCTGGCTCAGATATTTTAAATCTTAGAGGTCAACAGATCCTTGAGGGATTTTTTTTATAAATTAGGTTGAGGGCAAGTGGAGTCCAGGAATCCCTGAATTGAATGCAAGATTGCTGTGTGTGCACATTTCGGGGGAGGCAAGATCCACAGCATTCATCACGTTCTCCAGGGGGTCTGTAAACCAGTAAAGGTCATTTGGTTTTTTGGAAAATTCCATCTTGAGAGAGACTGAAGTCTCAGGCCCAGCCTTTGAGGCTGCATCAATAGTATCAGGCCACCCCGCCCCAAACGCTATTTAGGACATGTAGTTAAATCATCACTCGCTGACATCTCCAAAGCTGTCGCTGCCAACACACGAGGGAGGAAGGGTGTTCTGGGCAGACTCAAGGTGGGGATGCAGGGGCTGGGATGTGTGGGGACTGGGGCAAGGATCTAGGGGGCTGGCCATCCCTTTGCCAGCCTCAAACCTAAACATTAGCTGCTTACCGAACTTTTGTCTTTTCCCTTCCCCCTTTTTCCAGCTACCATCAAACCTCCTGATGTGACCTGTGTTCCCAAAGTGAGATCCATTCAGATGATTGTCCATCCTACCCCAACACCCGTCCACACGGGGGATGGCCACCAGCTAACCCTGGAGGATATCTTTCATGACCTGGTCTACCGCTTGGAGCTCCACATCAACCACACCTACCAAATGGTAAGTGTATGTTGCACCCTGGTCCTTCCCTGCCTGGGACACGTCTTCCCTCTCAATTAGATCTGCATTGCTTTAAGTAGAAAGGGGACATGTTATGTAAGTTAACATTTCCCAAAACATGGCCCTTGGGAGTCTCCTGGAAGCCTGGCAAACATCACAAAGCACAACCTCCCTCTTGTAGAGTCACATACATGGCAGCATACTAAAGGCTCTGGTAAGTCCTGCAGAGCCAAAACTCCAGTTTCAATTTGCTTAATACAACTTTTCTCAAATTTATTGGACCAGAGAAACTACTTTTTTTGCATAATTTAGACTTTATTTTTTTGTCTACTACCTTCTCACATCCTAAAGAACAACCTCTATTAACATCCTCAGGTGTTCCACTTTAGAAAATGCTAGAATCAATTTCTACTACTTCAGTTTTATTTGCTGGTTCTTCACTATTTGCAGGGACTGTATACAAGCCGTGTCTTAAGATCAGTAATAATGAAATGTGGAAAGCAAGGACATAAGTTGTCAAATGACATACAAAGTATTTCTTCTTTTTGTATTTCCCCCCTAGCATGTGCCACTAATCTGTAATTCAGTTGAATGAATATTTATTTCCTACTCTGTGGTTCCTGCACTCAAGTAGCTTATAATCTAGTGGGTGGGGAGGGACTTAAGAATTCAAATAGCTTTAGGTAGAGGAAAATAAGGGTATTGGGAGGTGGGGCAGGATGTTAGCTCAACAAGATCTGGAAGACTTCTCGAAAACTTATTGGTGCCAATATCAATTTCTGAGGTATAACAGGTAATATACGCATTTTATGTCACTTAATCTTCACCACAGCCCTATGAGGCGGGTGCTACTATCTCCATGTTACAGATGAAAAAACAGGCTCAGAGACGTTAAGTCACTTGCTCAAGATTGTTCAGCAAATAATAGCGTAGACAGGATTCAAATCCAGTTCTATTCAAAGCCCACTTTTCTTCCCCCTCCCCCGCTGGCCTATACTGCCCCACCGTGATCACAAAGAAAAGCAGGAAAACTTAGGACATTTTTGAAAAGCACAAAACTGCCCAATTTGACTGGAGCATGGAGACACGTGAAACAGATTCTCAAAATATCGTCCCAAACCAGCAGCGTCAGAATCTCCCGCAGCACTTGTTTAAAATGCAGATGTTGGCGCCCCCTTCAAATCTACCTAATCAAATTTTTACAGTTGCCTCCGTGGGATCTGAATTTTAGTGAGTAACTAAAGTGCTTCCTCCCCACCCTGAAGGTTGAGAACCTCTGGTGTAGAGGAACCATGGGGGACAGACCCGAGAAGACTGGCTGGGACCACCTTGGAGGGGTCTGGGATGATAGATGGAGGAGGAATTTTTACTTATTTCCATAGTCAGGGGGAGCAATTAGAGATTATTGACCAGGGAGAGTCCTTATCATAGCTATCCTTTGGTAAATGTGTGGGGTTTTACTAAACATATTATTGTTATCAATTTCTAACTTAACTCAGTTTGTGGTCAGAGAACATACTCTGTATGATTTCAGATCTGTTACATTTATTGAGACTTGTTTTATGGCCTAGCATATGGCCTATCTTGATGAATGTTCCATGTGTACTTACAAAGAATATATATTTCACAGCTTAGTGGAGCACTCTATAAATATCAATCAGGTAAAGGTGGTTAATAGTGTCATTCTATTAACCTATCTTAGGTAAAGGCAGTTAATAGTGTTACCCTATCTTTCCTGATTTGGGGGAGGGGGTCAGTTCTTCTTTTAATTGTTGAGAATATTAAACTCTCCAACTATGATTGTGGATTTGCCTATTTTCCCCTTTAATTCTATGCATTTTTGCTTCACGCATCTTGAAACTCTGTTATTAGACACATACATGCTTATAATTGTTATATCTTCCTGATAAATTGACCCTTTTATCACATGCAATGTCCCTTTCTATCTGTAGTAATACTGTTTATATTGAAATCTACTTTATCAGATATTAATATGGCCACTTCAGCCTCCTTATATTATGTTTTCATAGTATATCTTTTTACATTCATTTATTTTCAACCTATCCATATCTTTATATTTAAAAAGTATCTCTTGCAGACAGCTTCTGACACCTTTACTTTTTTTATTGAGATATAATTCACACACCATAAAATTCCCCCACCATAAAATTCACCCTTTTAAAGCATAGAATTCAGAGGCATTTTTCTATATTCACAAAGTTGTAAAACCAGTACCTCTATCTAATTCTATCTTAGTGATCTGTCTTCAAGTCCTCTATTTCTTCTGTCATTTCCAGTATGTCATTAAGATCATTCAGTGGTTTTTTATTTCAGATACTATACTTTTCAGTTCTGAAGTTTCCAGTATTTATAGTTTCTACATTCTACAGAGATTTTCTATTAACTCATTCATTCAGTATGAGCATATTTTCCTTCACATCCTTGAATATAGTTATACAGCTACTTTAAAATCATTGTTTGCTAATTACAACATTTTGATCATCTTGAGGTCAGTCACAATTGATTGTCTTTTCTCCTGAATATGGGTCACACTTTCTCTTTCTTTGTATATCTAACAATTTTGGAATGTATCCTGGACATTATGAATGATTGGTTGAAGTGACTCTGTATTCTGTTACATTCCTCCAAAGAGTATTAATTTTTTTGTTTTGTTTTATTTTAGCAGGCAGTTAATTAGGCTGAACTCCAAACTCTGAAATTTTAGCTGAGGTTTTTTTTTAATTTTCCTGGGCTACTTAGAGTCTACCCCATTCATGCATACTTTAGGGGCTAGCCAGGGATTTGGGCAGAGTTTATACACAGAATATGGGCCTCCTTCTTTATTATCTCTCCTGTGGTTCCTTCTCTCATTTTCCAGTTGCTGTGGTTATTCCAAACTCTGCCTTCCGGCTATTCAAGCCAGTGAGAATACAAGGATTCTATCTAGGTTTCAGCCACCCCGTAAGGTATAGATAGGGGTCTCTCTTCAGGCTAAAAGACATCAAAAAATGTGAAATTCGTCCATTGCCATTCCCTTCCTCCTCTCTCCAATATGTGCCTGCTTTTGTTTAACTCTCCAATGCATTTAGGTAGTTGATTTTCATTTTGGTCAGAATTTATCACTGTTATTTTGGGGAAGGTTAGTCCAATAGAAACTGTAAATTACGGCCAGGCGCGGTGGCTCATGCCTATAATCCTAGCACTTTGAGAGGCTGAGGCAGATGGATTGTTCAAGGTCAGGAGTTGGAGACCAGCCTGAGCAAGAGTGAGATCCCATCTCTACCAAAGAAAAAAAAATAGAAAGAAATTAGCTGGACAGCTAAAAATATGTAGAAAAAATTAGCGGGGCATGGTGGTGCATGCCTGTAGTCCCAGCTATTCGGGAGGCTAAGGCAGGAGGATCTCTTGAGCCCATGAGTTTGAGGTTGCTGTGAACTAGGCTGATGGCACAGCACTCTAGCCTGGGAAACAGAACCAGACTCTGTCTGAAAAGAAAAGAAAAGAAAAGAAAAGAAAAGAAAAGAAAAGAAAAGAAAAGAAAAGAAAAGAAAAGAAAAGAAAAAAGAAACTGTAAATTACTAGAATCAGAATGAAAAAAAGTCAAATGTGGAAATGAAACAGAGATCAGTGTGGGACCACTGCAGGGAACCACTGCAGTGGAATAAGCTGAAAATAATAATGGACTAAACCAGGACAGAGGCAGTGAAAAATCTGGGGAAGGAGGAAGCCTGGTGCCTTGGCAACTCTCCTGGAGTTGTATCCCATGATATTTAATGTCCACAATTTCAATCATGTGAGTTCCACAAAGCAATAGTTAAAAAATACATTTATGTATTCCTTCACCCACTTTCACTCCCCTCATCCTCCCTCAATAAAACAACAAATTACCCTAAATCTTGGCCTCATGTGCCTGGAAAAGGGAAGACAAAGCTAAAATACGAAGAGCCCAAAAAGAAAGTTCTTGGCTTTTGAATTCCCAAGAAGACAGGTCCTGGCCCTTTAAAAAAATTATGGATCATTTAGGGGCAATTAGGTACAAAGGATATAAGATAGGATTTGTCCCAAGTGGCTTTGAGGTTCGGGTGTTGGAGATTAGAAAAAGAAGGATGTTATTAACAGAACGAGAGAATCAGAAGCGTGTGTGGGTTTGGGCTTTGGATGGGACAGGTCCCAGAGAGATAGGTTTGGGAGTTATTCACACATTGGTGATCACAGGAGCCATGAATTCAAATAAGATCACTACGGACGCACCTAGAGAGTATGTGAGAAAGAAGAAAAAAATGGATGAAGAGGGAATCTTCCAGAACAACAACGCTGAGGGGCTAAAGCCAGTGAAACAGCAGGCAGAGAGGTAGGAAGAGAACCAGATGATGGCTGGGGCAGCCAAGGCAGAGGACAGAGGAGTTCAAGGTCAAAGAGGTTAGAGACACAGAGGAGGGCGAGAACTGAAAAATAATTCCAGCAGAATGACCGGCAGACTCAAGGACACAAGGGCTTGCTTAAGTCAGCCGGATGTTTCCCAGAGCGACAGGTACCTGGCATTGCCAGAGCCGGAAGAGCCAGGTGGGCAGCAGAGAGAGATGAGTCGGGACAGGGAGGCAGGCGCCAGGACTTCATCCTGTAAATATGGGCGAGGCCATCAAAGGATTTTGAATAGGGGAGCATTGTACTCAGGTTATCGTTTAGCAAGGTCCCCGTGGCGCCAGCCTGAGTATGCGGATAGACAGAGGCAAACCCAAGACGAGTGACTAGCAAGGAGGCTGCTGCAGGGGTCCGGGCTGAAGGATCGAGGCCCAGTTAAGGCAGAGGCAATGAAGACAAGAAAGGGACGGATATTCCGGGAGTTTTTGATGTTTAATAAAGAAAAAGAAGGAGGAAAGACGGGGGAGAAGACCTGGAAGGAGGAGGGGCGGCAGCTAGGGTGCATAGCCTGCTTGCTGTGCCAGGCGCTGCTCCAGGCGGAAGGCATGCAAGCTTGGCGACAGATTGGAATTGGGGATAAAAGGGAGGGGAATGGGATGCAGGGCTGCAGGCTGGCCCGCCAGTCTCTGGCTCGAGCAGCTGGTGGGACCGTTTCACTAAGCACAGTCACCCAGGACGAGGAGTGAGCCCACTCGCTTGGGCTCTGTGCGGAGATCGGCGTGTAAGAGCAATCACTTCGGGTTCTCTGTCACATTCAGCACCTTGAAGGGAAACAGAGAGAATATGAGTTCTTTGGCCTGACCCCCGACACGGAGTTCCTCGGGACCATCACCATTTTTATTCCAACCTGGTCCAAGGAGAGCGCTCCCTATGCGTGCCGAGTGAGGACGCTGCCAGGTAAGCGCAGCTGAAGCGGGAGGCGGTGGGACTCCGGAATGCAAGTCCTGAGAGCTTGTTTGGAGGTTCTAGCAGGGGAGCGCGGCTGCTCGTTTACACTTGATGGAAGAACGGCCCTAAGTCTATGGGGAAGGTCGTCTTCTTCAACAGAGCACGCAGCTTTCGGAGGGACCCGCATGGAGCGGTGAGGGAGGAAGGGGACACCGCCTAGCCAGCCAGATCAGCCGAATGAATCAACCCTGGCAATCAATGGGGGTGACAGATGTCGCAGCCAGATCACCCTCGTGTCCACTGAATTCAAGTCTTAACCACACCCTTTCCTCTCTGTAACCAAGGTGAGGCTTGGCAGTGCTCTGAAACACCACAGAAGGGTTATTAGTGTATTATTAAGGTCAATGTTTGTTTATCCATAACAGAGTTAGCTGGTGGGTTATCACAGCAAATGTTTAATTCTCGCTCTCCAGCCTATGTCTGGGTTTCCTCTCTGACAGGCTTTGTGTGTACCTTGGCAAAGCAAGCTCACCTTAATATTAACCCAACTGGAGGGGAAATCTGCAGGGTGAAAGCAGAGAAGATTAAAAAAATCCCACAATATCTCCCACAATCAAATAATAATGTCGATAATGATAACAAGCAACGGGACATGGTGGCTCAGTCCTCTAATCCCAGCACTTTGGGAAGCCAAGTGTAGGAGGACTGCTTGAGTCCAGGAGTTCAAGACCAGCCTGGACAACATAGTGAGACCCCATATTGACAAAAAAAATGTAAAAATTAGCCAGGCATGGTGGTGCACATTTGTAGTCCCAGCTACTTGGGAGGCTGAGGTGGAAGGATCATTTGAGCCTAGGAGTTCAAGGTTGCAGTGAGCTATGACCACACTACTACACTCTAGCCCAGGTGACAGAGATTCTGCCTCAAAAAAATTTTTTTAATAAAGTACATTAAAAATATTTTTAATAAAAATTTTTTTTAATAATTTAAAAAAGATAACTAGCATTTCTGCAGTACTAGCCAGGGACTAGGCACTACTAAGTGCAATCTTCATAAGCAGTCTGTGAGGCAGGAGCTAATATCATCCTCATTTTACAGATGAGGAACCTGAGGTTCAGAGTGGTTAAGTAACTTGCCTAAGGTCACACAGGTGGTGAGGGATGGAATGAGGACTAATTCTGGAAACCATGTTCTCACCACCACACTGCTATAGAAATAGTTTTGAGTCATCTGCTCAGGGAGATGGTCCCTTCCTTTTAGCACACTGAAACTCAACTCTCATGAGCATCATGATGTTTTTATTAGTGTTCATTTTCATAGAGAGATAGAAATGTTGTAATGCCCAGAGCTGCAAATTTAGAGAATGAAAGTGATAGCTGTGGATTAGATGATTAGTCATCATGTTCAGGCTAATGATGTCAGTAGGTGATTTCGGTTCCAACCATGCCAACACTCAGAATGGAGTTTAATTTGAGAACTGGACACAGTGCATGGCACAGTGGCAGGAGAAGCGCCCCACGAGGAGTGAGAAGGCACCGTTGGCCAGACGTCAGCTTGCTGTGTGCCCTGGGGAGTCACTCTGCCTCCGGGGGCCCGATCCCTCCTCTGACAAGTGGGGACGCTGAGGCCAGGCTGTCGGAGACTGGGCCCTAGGGGGTGACTGACTGGTCCTCAGCTTTGTTCAAAACTCAACTCATCAGTTTCCCCGAGAGCCCACAAGAGACTGATTTCCCCACCTGAATGCCAGTGCATTAATTTGTAGGGGAGCTATGCCACATGGAACAGCCAGTGCTGGCCACTTGCACGGGGCATGCCCTTCCTGGGGCAAGGGCCGCCAGGGAGACCAGAATAGAACTTGGCTAGAGGAGAGCTAGAAAAAAAGGAACCAACTTTATGGGCGCGAAGCTGGGGGCATATGTGTGATCTGTGACCCTCTCTCCCTGGGCTGAACTAGACAAACCTCACCTGTTCCTGGCCCACCCTGTCCCACCCTGCTTTTGACATGTGCAGGCCACTCCACCCTTATCCACAACACCCTCCTGTTGGCTTGTCCTGACAGCACCCTGCTCATAAGGTGATACCATTTTTCTAAGACTGTAGCTGCTTTTATATAAATCACACTTCTTGGTGGCTACTTCTTGCTGACATATAGAAAGCACCGTATCCTTAGAAATATAGTATATTAAAAACACTTCCTACCATTTATCGAGTATCTTATATTGCCAAGCAAATAGTTGTGTCAAATGCTTTACATATATTGTTTAATCTTTATTATTATATATAGTACATATAGTATTTGGTCTTTATTATTATATATATTACATATATTATTTAGTCTTTAAAACAATCCTGCAAATTGGGTAGCACCATCCCAGGAGGAACTCTGGCTCAGAGAGGTTAAGCAACTTGCCCATGACCACACAGCTAGTCAGGGAACCTGCTTAGGTTCATCTGATTCTTAAGCCTGGGCTATAACCACCACTTTGTGTACAAGTCTCCTGTATGGCACACTTGCTCCTCTTACTTCCACTTCAGAGTGATACAATCGAGCCCTTGAACGTGCATCCTGAGGTCGACCTCACCCCCAGAATCTCCACTTTCTCTACCTCTCAGTGGATAAACTGAGAGGGTCACAGAGCATCCACCCAGCATCCTAACGCTGGAAAGGACTGTAAGGGTCATCTCACCCCACATCCTAATTTTACAGATGAGGAAACAGGCAGCATTGTGTAGTGGCTGGGAGGATGAGTTTTCGAGTAATACATGTCAATCCTGGCTTCTCCACTGAATAGCTGTGTGACTGTGGTCAAGTAAATTAACCTCTCTGAGTCTCAGCTTTGTTATCTGTAAGAAAGGTGCACGCCCATCCCTCTCTGTTGTTTTGATGATTTGCTATCCTGTGTTTGGATAACATAGGTAGAGCACCCAGAACAGTGCACAGCACCTAGTAAGAGTTCAGCAATCACTGGCTACTGTTGTTCATAAAGGGTAGACCAGAGAGGGTCGTACAGCAGGAAGGATGCTCAGCATATCTGTGGCTGAGCCAGACCTCTCATACTCCATATTCCTTACTCCCAGGCTGGTGTTGTTTTATGATTCCATCCTGCCTCCCATGGGCGAAATGGCACATGGGACATGGATCAAGCCAGAGAAAGTTCCAAGTCCTCGTCCTGTCCTGGAACAAGGAGCAACGGGGTTTTCTAGGAAAGTTAGACGTCTTGTGTAGAGACATTCAGCTGGTGGCTTCTCCCTGGAGCAGTGACGGGGGTGTCATGTGACAGGGAACAGCGTATCACTAAAACAGGAAGCCGAGGCAGAGAGGCCCGAGCCCCCAGGGAGGAGCAGGGAGTGGGCTCGAGGTGCAGCCTCCAGCAGTGCTCAGGTTCATGGCGATCGCTGGTGATTAGTTCCCCAAGCTGAGGCCGCGTGGGAGCCAGGAACAGAGAGAGCGTGATTTGGAGAGTTGAGACATCTAGATAACACAAACTGCCAGTTTTACCCCAAACTCCGACAACCTGTTCCTCCCTCATCTCCCACAAGTCCCCCTTGCACTGGTGACAGGAAGCGTGTCTTGCCCAGAACCTCCTGGGCCCGTCCCAAAGATGCTGGAGCACAGAAGCTTCCAGAAATGCCTTCCCAAGGCATCTGCCTGACCCCCAACCCCTTGTCTTGGTAGGGAGGCAGAGAGGACAGGCCCTCCCTTTGTCACTCCCCCCTCACTCACTTCTACTCCCTTCCCCCTGCCAGGGAGGCAGGGCTGTCCCAGACCCAGACCGGAGTGGCTCTTCCCTGAACCTGGACTTCAGAAAGCCCCGCTCTGGCCCTCCCCTGGCCATGCCCTCCCCACAAGATGAAAGTCCATGCAGCAAAGTGGACAGGTCCATCTGGAGCCCGGTGGCTTCCTTTCTAGACCCCACTCGCAGCAGCTGGGACCCTGAAATTCTCTGTACATTTGGCCGGAGTCTGCATTCTGTCTGGGCAGACCTCTTCTTTAGGGCCTTCCTCTTGAGGGCAGACGCTCCACTGATGTGCAGACCCTCGGCCCACAGGGTGACCAGCAGGTGGCTATTTGTGTGGTGTATACATGAACTTGGCTGCCTGGGCTAGGACAGTCACACATGTGCACACGAGGGCCCTGGCAGTGTTGGACGGAGCTGTGCCGAGCTGGGGGCCTGCGGCAGGTGACGCATTTTCCCTGTACCTCCCCATTTCGGCACCGGACCCTGAGGAGTCATGAATTCGGAATTCAAAGGTGGCGTTCCAGGTGACTGTGAAAAGTATATTTGTCAGGGTGGGAGCATAGGACGTATTTCATTAACAGTGTAAAAACATGATTTGTAAATTCTGCCTATTTAGAAGTACAGTGTGTGCATCCAGTGGTGATCTTGCCCCAGCCCTGTGAACACTGAAGGTGGGAGAGGTCCCCAAGCCCGGCCCGCGAGGGTTTGCAGCACCCACACTTGGGACCGGGCCCAGGCTGGTTCCCAGCCTCATGCTTCCCTCTCTGGCCCCTTCGCCCACCAGATCGGACGTGGACCTACTCCTTCTCCGGCGCCTTCCTGTTCTCCTTGGGCTTCCTCGTGGCGGTGCTCTGCTACCTGAGCTACAGATATGTCACTAAGCCGCCCGTGCCTCCCAACTCCCTGGTGAGCCATCCCCCGCGGGGCAGGAGGGAGAGGTCCAGGGGAGGGCCCCAGAGGGGCAGGGGGCACAGGCCCAGAGGCCCCTGGTTCTCCCCGAAGCGCGGGGATCCGCACACAAAGCAGCTGAGACCTGCTTTCTCCTCTGTGGCGCTCACAGTCCACCCCAAAGTCCACAGACAGGTGGCCTGGCAGGTCTCGGAGGGCACTAAAGAGAGGCCCTTGATCAGGAAGAGTGGGTGGAAGAGAAAACTCAGGGCCGGTGGGTAACGTAAGACTTGGGTGAGCAGCTAGGGAGTGAGGACACGCAGGTACCGGGGAGCCGTGGGGCTCACGCCCGTCTCAACGGGCCACTGTCACCGCCACGTCGCCCAGTGTCACCGGATCTTCACATTTTCTGAGAGAAATCAGCATTTCAGACCGTAATGTGAAATTTCCCAATTTTCAAATATTTCCGACTGATTCTTTAAATGAAAATCCCTGTGCAAGCCGCACAGATCGCATCAGCAGCCCCCACCTGACCGCGGGTACTGCCTCTGCTGCAGCGGCAAGGTCCCCTGCAGGGGCCCCCAGCGGAGCCATCTGCGGTGCCCAGAGCCAGCCTCGCCCATCCAAGGGACAGAGGAGCTCTGAGGGCCTTTTGCTCCAAGTCCAAGTCCAGGTGAACCATTTTCCGTAAAACTCTCCCGCCTTCCCTGGTCCCCAGCCCCTCCCA
>CAUYRT010078815.1:0-13400 GCA_963574885.1 Lepilemur ruficaudatus
CTCTGGCACATGAAATCATTTGAGTTATTGGTCAAAACTGATTCATGTGATTAACTGTACACCTCGGTAAATTCACTGAAAATCATTTAATCGTACACTTAAAATGGAGTGTTGGTTGTACGTAGATACAGTTGGAGCACTGTGTATGTACTCTATGGACTACTTTGACAGATTAGATTTTTGAATGTAACAAGATAAGTCAACTTGAGTGGTAATATATTTTGGGAAATCAGCTCACTACAAATTGTGACTGTAAACATTGTACTGTTAATGCTTTGTAGTTTTCCCCCCATTAAAAAAAAAAAAAGATGGAAGGGAGGATTGGGTGAGAAAAATCTAGAAACAAAAGCAAAACAAACAAAATAAGCAATCTGTGGAATCTCCTTTTATGCAACATAAACAACCCAAGAGCCATAAATCTCACACACTAGCAATTTGCTGCTTTAAATAAGGGAAGGCCCAGCTCGTGCGAGTAGATTGGAAACAGGATAGAGAGTGGATGGCAAGCTAGGATAATGGAGCTCTTCTACAAATCAGTGTTTGAAAATCTTGTGACCAGTCCTTCAGTGTGAAGTGTGAATTCTCTCCCTGGGCATCTAGTTCACCTTCACAAGGAGAATAGCTGCCCTTGTCCAAATTCTAAAAAGGAAACTTCCCTCTTTTCCCCTGGTGGCTTTAAGTACCAATTCTGTTCAGGTTTGCTAAATAGATGAACCTAGTTTCTCAGGGTCATGGTTTTTTTCTAAATGCCTCTGAAAGCTGCACTTACAATTTATAAATAAACATGTTTGCAGATTTCTGTCTACTTCACCCGCCCACACATCAAGGCCATTGTAATGTGAGAAAAGATCTGTTCAGGGGATCCCTACAATTGCTCCAAGTCTTGAAAGAGAAGAATAGTAAGAAAAAGTATGTTTGACCTTCATATTTAGTGCCAAACTGGCTTAGGATATGATCTGACACCAGGCCAATGGCCTAAGATAAGGCTACTTAGTGGTAAAAGAGAGAAGAAAAATAAGCTGGAAAAATGTCTCACTTGCCTGGAGGTGCAAGCTCTTATTTATTTGCATATCTATCCACCTGATCAGTGAGGAAGAGAGAGCTAGAAGAGATAAATGACAAAGTGCAGTAAAGTAAGGGTTTGTTGGCATCTGTTGACTCTACGGAGATAGGAAGGAGGAGAGGAGGGATTTTGCATGGGTGCTTGATGGCACTCAGTAGTGAAGGTTTCCCCGTTAACTCTATGGACTCTTGGACACTGAAAATCCATTTTACCTTTAAGGAAGAAAGAAGGGTTTGGGTGGAGAGGAAGGCAGATAAGCTGACACTTTTTCTTTCTCAACTGGTAAACCAATGGGAGGCAAAGGATGTGAGAGCTCCACTGAGTTTTGTTTAATGAGACTTGGAGACAAATACACAGAGAGACAACAGCCCTTACCAATGGAAAGAATGAACTAGCCAATAGCCTACAGGGCTCCTCTGTTAAAATATCAAATTCATTAAATAAGTTATGGTCATTTGAATGAACTTGCCAGATAGAGTAACACATGTATTCAAACTTAACTACAGAATCTCATAGCTGGTTTTAATAATAATAAATTGGTCATTTATTGATTGAATACTTAAACCGTGTGGCAGATAACATAGAATATCTTTTCTATATTACCTAATTGATTAGTTTGAGGGTCACAATCATTCTAGATATTACATTCATGTTACAGAGAAGTACATTAAGGATTGGGGATGTTGAAAAACTTGCCTGATAACACTGAGTTTGTGAAGGACAACACAAATGTGTGTTCATGTACACCCTCATCTGACTGACAAAAAAGGCTCTTTGGGTTCTGTCTTTCTAGATTTTCTTACTTTTAAGGTCAGTTGGAAATTAGGATTATAATCCCTTGTTCGTTAAATATTGGCTCCATTTTCTCCCAAGCATGGAGAACACCAAAACAAATACTTTTGTGGGTAACAGACAGCCCACAATCTGGCTGTTTGCAACTTCTGCTGAGTCTAATAGCTTACAGTTTACATAAAGAGCATAAGCATATAAGTTCAGCAAGCAGGTTAAGAATATAGAGATAGAGCCTAGTTTCATGTTTTATGTAATCCCATATGGCATTCTCTTGTAGCTCATTATAAATATTCATTGTATACATTTAATGTGACTGGCACTATGCTAGATACGGAGGATATAATAATAAATAGGAGATAAGTATCTTGTCTCATTGGAAAGATACAAGATAAGAAGCAAATAAAATTCAGTACAATATGCATTCTATAATAAAAAGGGCAAGGTTGTTAGGGAGGACAAAGGAGTAACCAAGTCGTGAAGGGTCATTCTTATTAGAATAATTGATATCTAACTTGATATATAAAAGAGTTCAGCTCATAAAACTTGCCAAGACATGATAAACCATCTTCTTTTCCAGAAACTGGAGGTTTTGAACAACATGATTCAATAGAATAAAGGCCTAAGTGGCAAGAGCTATGGTTAGAGAGCTGGGAAGACACCAATTCATGAGGAGCTTTGAAAACCATACTGAGTTCATATTGAGTATGAATTATATCCTGAAGCCAATGAAGAACCAAGATCTTTTTGGGAGAAACACCACAATTAAATTTGTGTGTTGCAATCATCTGTCTAGTCACACTGTGGGAAAATTGTTGGGAAAGATCAACACTAAAGTCATGAGAGCAAATAGAAGGTTATCTCTAGAATCAGGGCAGAAGATATAATTTGCCTACAATAGCTTCATTAATGGTAAATGCAAGTGGGCCCAGAAGTTGTTAGGAAACAGAATCAACAGGTTTCCTTAGGTAGAAGGGGTTAAGGGAGATTTCTACCTTAAGGTGTCAAGTGATTGATGGAGACAGGTACAGTGAATGGAAATACTGAGAGAGAGGCAGGTGCATCAGATCTTGAAAGCCTTGCAATTGTCTTCAAAATTCCTCAGTAGTCCAGAGACAGAGAAGTCAAAGAGGGGGCTTGATTGAGAATTGGAGTTTTATTATGCAGGTGAGTGGCTGGAATGACACTGAATGCAGTCTAAGTTGGGTAGAGAAGAAAGAGAAAACAGAAAAGAGATGATGAATAGGGAACAAGTATAGGGACCTCTAGAGGTTGGATTAATACTTCCGGTTTCTGGTTCTGCACATAAGGAGTTTGGAGCTTGGAAATCATTATTCTCATTGTCCACAAAAGAAAAAAAAATGTGAACAAACTGGATTTCAACAACTCTTCTTAAGTCCTTCAGAGAACTGAGATCACAAGGCACAGTGCTGCTCCCAAAATTGAAGAAACAGACAGGAGGATACAGAGAATCACAGCTTACCAGAGCAGAAGCCCAGGGTCATAAATCTCAGCAGGAGCCAGTGCCAAGGTAGGAAAACCTGAGCCCTAATGGATGCATTGCTGAAGACTCAGTGTGGATAAGTTGGAGAGTTAAAAATCCTGGGAGTAGGGGGCAGTCATTGAGGACCCCGTGCACTCTAGTGAGTTTTATCTCTAGGAGCTGGGCCAGGTTTTCACAGTGAAGAGCGACAACAATCCCCTTGGCTTAGGCAAGCTGTGAGAGGGGAGTAGCTGTTTTGAAATATGCCCATAGCATCCTGTTCTTAACAAGGAGTGCCCTCGAGGGAAATCACTTTCCTAGAGTCTAACACACTGCGGAAAGGGAAATACCCAGCCCCAGCCTGCTCTAGTCTTCCTATCTTACTGAAACAAAACAGAAAAGCACAGTGTGCTGAGACCTAACCATAGGAAGATAGTGATGGGACATCTAAATAAGGTTGAAGGTCCAGAGAGATGGAAGAGATTGGTGAGAAAGATGAACTCTTATAAGGTTGTGGTCCAAGGGAAGGATGCTTGAATTTAAGATTTCAGAGGCAGGCCAACCATGGGGGTGCTGACCAATCCAAAATGTATAATCAGTTCAAAAATTTCTAAAAGAGCATTTAGGAAAGGAGTGAAAGAGCTAACCTGTAAAGAGTGCAAAGCATTTAGAAAGGCTGGATGGCTGGCCAAATAAAATACACAACAAGTATTTAAATGTAACATCGGAAAATAACAATGCTTACCGAATGTCTATTAGTCTGGTCGTGGTAGACATTCAGAAACTTCCCCATGATTATCATATTCATAAAGGTCATGCCATATATTTAGACACCAGTATAGCAAAAATCAGAGATAAAATTGTTTTATAGGTGGTATAAGTTTATGGGAAATCTCTAAGCTTTTATTATCTTGGGGACCAGAATTAATCAGGTGATGCTGTTATTTTTGTATTATCTCAGGGTACACTGTGTTAGTTTGTCTATCTGTTGTTGCTGTTTTCCCCCTGACTGTGGTGTGTGCAGTACTTCGTTCTGTTGAAAAAAGGGCAAAGTCTCGGGGTTTTTTTTGTTTTGTTTTGTTTTTTAATGAGCTGCAGTCTCATTTCTACTACAAAACTGACTAAAAATCATGACAATCATCAATTGTTTCCTCAATGTAGTTGATCCTAATGAGCCCACAATTATCTGCACACTACCTTATCCCTTTCAAATAAACAATGAGAAGTGATTACACATGGCGATGGCTCTCTCCTTAGAAATAATAAAGGTCTAGAAATTGGCATTACTTTTTTTTGTTTAGGAGATAGCATCCTAAAAATCATCTATTCTAATACTCTGAAAATAAACTGTTTTGTAGTGTTACTCTAAAGCATTTTTTAGATGTTTGCTGTAGAAAATAACAAAATAAAACCAGATTACCAAACAAAAAATTAGGAATCACAGATTTACAGTTTTCTAGTACCTTTCATATTCACTTATGTGAATTAAGACTATTCCCTTTTATGCAAGAATGTATGTAAGTTTTGTGAGAGTTAGCTGCTACTTTTAAGTTAAGCTTTTCTTGTTGCCAAAATAATGACCTCATAATCGAGGTTGACAGATAGATAGATATCTAGATAAAGCAAGAGAGAGAGAGAAACAAAATGAGCACTTGATAAATATTAGCCATTACAATGCCTACAATCAAGTATGATATCTACAAAACAGAGGGTACTTAGTATATTTTCACTGTCTTGTGTTGCTGTGAAGAAATGCCTGAGGCTGGGTAATTTATAAAGAAAAGAGGTTTATTTGGCTCACAGTTCTGCAGGCTGTACAAGAAGCATGGCAGCAGCACCTGCTTGGCTTCTGCTGAGGTCCTGAGGCTGCCTCCACTCACGGCAGAAGGCAAAGGAGCTGGCAGATGTAGTGATCACATGGTGAGAGAGAGGAAGGGAGAGAGGTGGGAAACATGCCAGGTTCTTTTTTATAACCAGCTCTCAGGGGAACCCTCATGGGAACAAATAGAGCAAGAACTCACTCATTACTGAGGAGACCTCACCAAGCCATTCTCGAGGGATCCACTCCCATGGCCCAAACACCTCCCATTAGGCGCCCCCTCCAACATTGGGGACCAAATTTCAAGATGGGCTTTAGAGAGTCAAATAGCCAAACTGCAGCACTTAACTATGCTAATGGTTACAGTAATGAATAGAAAAGGGATTTTATATAATTTAAGGAATTTTATATAATTATATATATATAATTTAGCTAAATTTAATTTATATTTGTTATGGAAATGAAACCTAAATGATCATATAAGCAATAGCTAAAGATCAAAGATGACAGAGCAAAAAAAAATAAGAGGTGACTATTTTTTCATTATGTTCAGTTAAAGCTAGAAGTGGCTCAGAGAGGAAAAAATAATGAAGACGGCTGGAGATAAGCAAGTGCAGAGGAGGGAGGGCTCAGGTGGAGAGTCCCACTGTGGGTTATTGATGGAGATGGGGAAGAATGTGAATGCAGAAATTAGATTTCTCAGGTAGGACCAAAAAGATAGAAAGTAAAGACAGGAAAATGAAAAGGAAATTCCTAAAAAGACCCAGTCATATCAGAAGGAGCAGTGACTGCTCATTAAAACAAAGCTGGAGGATCAGATGAAAGATCAGATATGTAAACGAGTCAGAATCAGTCAATTCTTAAAAGAGGAGAAAGGGAATATGAATATGCAAATTAGTAAAGGAAAGAAGAATTCTGCCCCTGCCCCTCACTGTTTTGTCCTAACCGTAAATGTTCACCATGAGCTTACCATTGCCATCTTTCACCAATGGTAGCTTATATAATTTTTTCTACTTTCTCTGTCTGTGCTACCATCGTCACTCCTGGAGATAAGCTCAAAACCTATTCCCCTCATGCCAACATCTTTAGAATTCATTCCCCTTCCCATACTGCCATTATGCTGGTTCTTACTTTAATCAAAATTACCATCTATTTTGCATTATAAATATTTTATTTACCTATGTATCAAATATTATTTAGCACCCACAATGAGCCTGACATTTTGTTGAGTTCTAGGAGCACAGCAATGCAAGTCTCGTACAATTTACTGGTAACAGATTAAAATATAAATGCACATAAATATAACAAAGGATAGACTGGGCTAGGTGTGGTGGCTCACACCTATAATTCTAGCACTCTGGGAGGCCAAGGCGGGAGGATAGCTTGAGCCCAGGAGTTCAAGACCAGCCTGAGCAAGAGGGAGACCCCGTCTCTACTAATGGAAAAACAGAAAAGAAATATTAGCTGGGAGTGATGGCACGTGCCTGTAGCCTCAGCTACTCTGGAACCTGAACCAGGAGGAGTGCTCGAGGCCAGGAGTTTGTAGCTTGAGGTTGCACTAAGCTGAGATAATGCCACTGCATTCTAGCTGGGGTGATGCAGTGAGACTATTTATCAAAAAAAAAAAAAAAAAAAGAGAGAGAGAGAGAAAGGATTGACTGTGTGATAACAAAAGTCCCTATTTAAAAAAATAGGCATAAATGAAAGGATGATAAATTCTACCTGAAGGTTGTCAAGAAAAGGCATCAGAAGGGAAGCTCTCTATGTTGTTGAAAAAATAGATTCAACTAACAGAGTGGAGTGAAGTAAAAAAACATAGCAGAGGAGCCATCAAGAGTACAATTTTGGAAGTCTGCTGTGTTTATCTCTCATTAACATTTTAAAAAGCATTTGAGGGCAAAATATAAAACACACACACACACACACACACACACACATACACATCTTCTAAAAATTCTTTAACTCCTCTAAACTACTCCCAACCTTTAGTTCAATGCTTTGCACATGGTAGGTACTGCCTCCCTATCTACTGGAAGAATGTACAGATGATAATACAGCTTTGTCAGCTGCGGCATATTGTAAAAATAAGAAATGAGCTTTCTTCTAAGTGAACAGTAACTGCCAAATTCTCTCCTTGCTGTATGTTTAGGCTGCAATAATAACTAGGATCTCCTGCCGGCACCAGGATATCATATAAATCAGTGCTCAAAAGCAATATTATTATACACCATCTTGGTTTTTGGCTTTTATTTCAGGACTCCTGAAGTCTGGTTACAAATAGATCATTTATATTTGCACATTTGTTTTTTATAGTTTTCATAATGAAAACTAGATTCCTACCATAGCTGTATATGTACTCAGCTTTTATAAGCAAGACTATGTAGAAGATGAGTTGCTCCAAGTTTGTAATGCAAATTGCTTAGCGCACTAAAAAGGCATTGCTTTCCCCCATGCAAATGTTTTATTTGCATTTTAAGTCTCTTGTAAAACTCTATTAACCATCATTCTCTTATTTTAGTAATTTCCTCATCTTGGAGTTTTGGAGGCACAAAATAGAAACATTTATTTCTTAAGTATTATTAATATTTACAATAACTTTTAAGAAAAAAAAATCTCGTAAAGAACATTGTTGCAAGTGTAACAGAAAGCAAAAAAGCAAAAATACAACATGAAAAATGGAGTGGGTGGAGCTGGGAAAAATCCAGAATCTCACTCCTCTAATAAACCAACTGTTTCATTTGCAATGGTTATTTTAAGACTTCAAATGCATTCATTGGTAAAGAACAATTGTGGCATTAATTTTATGTGAATGTAACGATCACTTTTATCTTTTCTGTAATAAAACTATCTTCTTGGGGGTGAGAGCTCGGATGATTCCCAAGGTTCATCCTCTGTGCATTTTCTCCCTCGCGGCTCTCCCTCTGCTCCCGGAGGCCTAGTCTAGGGCACAATACTGTGAATGACGACATCAGCCAACCACCTTGGACTCCTAGCAGCCTGTCATCTTTGGAGGGCAGCCACGTTTTATTAGGGACAAAGAGAGAAAAAGGGTGAATATTTCAAGGGAAGGTAATGGTTGAGAGATGGCACTACAGTGTCCCTGCCTGGGTCAATTCTAGGCCCCACCACCTACATACTGTGAGGCTTGGACAACTTGCTTAACTTTGCTAAGACTTTTTTATCTGTAAAATAGATACAATCATAGTACTTACCTGAAAGGGTAGAGGAGTAGTAGATGATTTAACAAGTGTAATATGCTTAACACACTGCTAGGCACATAATGAACATAAATAGCCATGTTATTTTCAAAATCTGAACCATATTCTCCCTCTCCTACCTACCACCAGGTGTGCTTTCTTATATGTGAAAAGAAATGTCAGCCAAACACAGAATGTTATGTGAATATAATAAATATAAAAATCTGGGGGGTGGAGTTGGTCATTTAATAGAAAGAGTAGATTTCTTCTGTTTCACAATCTGATGGCACATAGCCATACAGAGTTCCATTTAGTTTTATCTATGCTGGAATCTTGTTGAAACTATTTATATATATATATATATATATATATAATCTCAAAATATTATGAAATTCTCTCTTCATACCATCAGGAGAGTAAATCTGGCTTAGCAGAATAAGTACGTGGGTTCAAGTCCCAGCCCTATGACTTCCCAGCTCTGTGATGGAAAAGTTATTTTCCTTCTCTGAAACGTATTTCAATAAAATAATGTCAGTTGTCTGAGATAATCTGTCAGGTTCCTTAGAGCTCTGTCTAAATTTTTATATGGATTAACCCATGCCAATAATTCCAGGAATAAGAACTGAGTAAAAAAATAAAAATTAAGCCAAGTGGAAGGCAAATACAAATGCTACTGTGTTTCTTTGTATCTTTAATATGTCATTATCATTTACCAAAAAGTAGGGGGGCAAAAAATGTCAGAAGATTTTGATAAATAGCAATATTTTCTGATTCTGAAATTTCCTTATTTTTATACTAATTCATTCATCCATCCATTCAACAATAACTTATTAAATCTCTTTTTTAAGCCAAATGCTGTACTGGATTCTGAGAATTCAGACATAAAGTTAGATCTATGGCCATACCACCCTGAACGCACCTGATCTCATCTGATCTTGGAGGCTAAGCAGGGTCAGACCTGGTTAGTACTTGGGTGTCAGAAATACAGGGTGTACCAAGAGTCACCATACATAGGAAAGTGGGAAATTGCTGCTAAATATACCTTTATTTACAAAGTATTCATTAGAAAATTTTACAAGATTTTGTCTTTGTATAGAGACTATGATTTACCGTTTTCCCTCTGTAGCAATTTCTGGGACACCCTGTAAAGTTAGGATTCCTAACCTCTAGAATATGGGATTCCAGTAGGTGACAAATATGTATAAGCAAATTATCACAGTATGATGACAGCTGTGTTTAATGTGTACAAAAGCATCACGGAAACACAGAAGTAGATGTTTTTAATGGAATGGTGAAATAGAAAACAATGAGCTTTGAAGTCAGGGAGAATTCCCACTCGGCAATTTATAAATTGCAACATTGGGCAATTTGTATAATCTTTCAGTGTTGTCATCTGTCATCTGTCAAATATTGTTTGACAGTGTTTTTATGGCTAAATACCTAACCTCTTAGCCCAGTGCTTGGCAGGAGCTCACTAAGTATCAGTTTTCTTCCTGGCTTCCTTCTAAGAAAGGGTAACACTGGATCTGGGCCTTGAAAGGAAGTATGAGTTTCCTTGGTAGATACAATGAAATGGGTATGGGAAAAGGGTGGGTTGTGGATGGAATAATACCTACAAACACATAGTTTTCGCCTTAGAGAGTGGCTCCCTGTTACTGGAGGAGGATTTAATGGGAAAAGTATGGTAAACAACTTTGTAAAGAGAATTTGTTCTCCGAAAAGAGTTTTGACTGTCATGCTAATTTGTAGGCAGGAAGGAGGCATTGAAATATGATCAGTATATTCTTAATGCATGTCTCTAAGATAACCTTGGTGTTACTGTGGTGACTGAGTTTGGCTGGGACAAGGTTAGGGGTGGCAGAAGTTGTTCCTAACTCTTTTAGTGTTGTACAGGGGAAATAAAATATAGGCGTAATATAGATGGATATCTTGAGGAGGATTAAGTTTGAGATATGAGGACAAGTGGTGGGGTTCAGAAGCCTATTGTAAGATTTAGTAGTTTAGGGATGTACATTTAATTAATCAAAATTGATAGCTCTGTGCCTTTATTTACATTGAAAGATAGTATTTTGAGATAAGAGAGAGAAATCAAACAATATGCTTTAAAGCAGAAGACATGGTTTAGTGAATTAAGTAAGATCCAAAAAGTACTAAATAATCATTTTCAATGATGCTTCTCATTTACAAATGCATTTTTACATTTTAAAAGTAAGCATTACAGGCAGGAAAATTCCAGTTTCATGAGAGTTCCTCCTTTTTGTTTCAGGATATTTTCTTAAAAAGTGTTTCTGAAGGTGGGTTTTGAAGAACAGTTGTTCCTTTGGTTGAAAATGGGTATTTTATTTAAAGGAACAAAAGGATTCCTTGGTCTGAGAAGCTTGGGAATCACTAGAACTTTTTTATGTACTCTTCTGTGAGATTTACGATATTACTCTGCATTCTAAATTTTCAAATAGGAAGTATTTCTCAAGCTCATTTTTCTCAACTTTATTGAAGTATGGTTGACAAATCAAAGTGTATAAACTTAAGTTACATGATGATTTTATAATTATATATATAGTTAAATGATTACCACAAACAAGTGAGTTAGCACATCTATCACCTCACCTAGTTATCATTTTTATTTGTTTGTAGTGAGAACACTTAAAATTTACTCTCTTAACAAATTTCAAGTGTACAGTGCAATATTGTTAACTATAATCACCTGGCTGTACATTAGATCCCCAGAGCTTATTCATCTCATAACGGAAGGAATTGAAAGTTCCTTTGACCACGATTGTTTAACAATGGAATCTATCCTCATTTCACTTGCCCTCAACATTGTAGATACAATATTCTAAGCTACAGACTTTAGGAAATGCTATATTTTTGAGGTTTTGTTTCCTTGCTTGTTTTGGGTTTTGTTTTTTAAGCTGTATATATGATGATAAAACATTAACAAAAAGAGTTTATGATAAAAAGCATTTTTATCCTCAGCTCTAGACCCAAAGGCAGCCTCCCTTAATTGTATCTGTTTTTAATTCTTTCAGTGACTTTTTCTATAACTCTAGATAATACATCTTATTAACTTAATTTATCAACATTACATAATATCTATTGACTACCTAACATGAAGATAAGCATTCAGTTCACATGTCTGGTTGCTATCCTTCCCTTTGATTAATACCAATGTTTGATATTTATATTACAATTTTAGCTTTCTATTGATTACCATTACAATCTAATATAATAAGTTTATATCCAATTCTAGGCCATCAATTTTTGATATTATCTCTTAATACTATTTTTTCTTCTGCTTTCTGAGACTTATCATCTGACAGCCCCATTTTTATTTTTGCATGATCAAAATTTGTAATATTTCTCTGCTACAACCACAGTAAATTCTTTGTGCATCTGAGTGATGCACAAAGTCACACAGTTGAAAATCAATCAAGAATATTTACATTGATATGACTAAATAAATACTCTACAGTATTAAACCAAAAGAAAATTTCCCACAAATTCCTTTTGTGGGAATCCAATGTCAAGACACCTTGGGCCCCTAAAAGGAAAGTGTTCCTAGACACACATTTAAATAAATTATTTTATTCTTGCATTCTAACAGTGGACTACAATCCATTGATATTTTAAATAGCTTCATATTTGGACCGTGACTTCAAAGTTTCTAATTACTTACCATTTTATTGCATTATTTGTTTTTAAAATATCCTAATTTTCCCCAAGATCTGAATATTTTTCTACTCTCCAAACACCCCTACCCCCACCTCCATGCACCCTTCTTTCCTCTAGGCTCCATCCGTCGGAGCCTTTTGTACTCTTGCACCGATATGGACTAGTGTTTTTTATTCTTACTGCCCAGAATTAATCCCAGGACTTTCCTTCACTGTTTTACTAGGCTGAATCCAGATCCTGTGCTTTGTTTACCTTTTCTTGATTTGGTACATTTACTATTCTCTTACAGGAACTTTGCAAAGAAGAGTGATGTGGGACGTAAACTTTCTGAATAATTTCATGTTTGAAAATAATCTTGATTTCTCATCATACTTCATTGATGTTTTAGCCGTGTTTCAAACACTAGGTTAAAATCATTTTCCCAAGCTATTAAAGACATCATTGCCATTGTTTTCTACCATCTAGTGTCACTAATTAGAATATGGTAATAGTCTCATTCGATTCCTTTATATGTCACTATTTTCTCTCTCTGGAAGAATTTATTATCTGTGCTTTGAAATTCACAATGATGCAATGAGGTTTGGGATTTTTTTTCCATTATTTTTATTATTTTCATGTACAAGTTACTTAGTGGTTCTGTCAATCTGATGACTTATTTATTTCTTTAGCTATAAGTAAATTCTGTTCCTTTACTTGTTTGATCCTTTTCTCTCCATTCCCACTGTTACCTCTTCCAAGGAATCCTAATGATATCATGTTGGACTTCTTGGGTTGAGCCTCACTGTCTCTTACATGTTCCTTTTTTTGGGTTTCTATCTATTTTTATTGTTATCATTATATGTTCTGAGATATTTTCTCACCTCTAGATTTTAGATCTTCTACTGATATTTATTTTTAAATGTCTATGGTCATATTTTTTATCTCTATTAATAGTGATTTCCTATACTTTCCCCCCCTCATTACGTCAGTTCTCATTTTGTAGATATAATAACCTCTCAAATTCTTCTGGATATAATAATTAGAAGGCTCTTTTAAATGTTCTTATGCTCCTTAAATTATTTCTGTTTTTTTTTTAGGATAAATATTTCTGTTTTGGATTTTTTGGTAATTCTCTACGGTACTGAATTGTCTCATAAATATAGTGATTCTTGGTGGTACTCTGGTGACATTCAAATGTCTGGTTTCTATTGCTGTTAGATAATTAAGGCTGTTTACCAGTTACATTGATCCCCTTAAACTAAGGTATTATTTGATTCCCAGGGATGCATTTTTCAAAAGAACAGTTCATTATTCATGGAAATAGGAATGGGCTTCCAAACCAGAAGTCCTGGTTTTCCAGCTTCAAGGACTCTGTGTTTTGAAAGAATATTGTCATGA
>CAUYRT010078818.1:0-29697 GCA_963574885.1 Lepilemur ruficaudatus
AATGCTCATTGGACACTTTAATACATGAATAAAACCTGCTGACAACCAATCATTTAAGTGGATTAGGTCAATTAACATAAAAATTATATCGACCAAACAGTTTCTTTTTACATAAATTCAGACAAGCTACTTCACTGGAAACAAAACAAAACAAAAAGAGTGACATTGATTTTATGTAAAAGCTAATAAAAACAATGAAAGGCCGGGCGTGGTGGCTCACGCCTGTAATCCTAGCACTCTGGGAGGCCGAGGCAGGTGGATAGCTCAAGGTCAGGAGTTCAAGACCAGCCTGAGCAAAAGCGAGACCCCGTCTCTACTATAAATAGGAAGAAATTAATTGGCCAACTAAAAATATATGTAAAAAATTAGCCGGGCATGGTGGCGCATGCCTGTAGTCCCAGCTACTTGGGAGGCTGAGGCAGAAGGATTGCTTGAGCCCAGGAGTTTGAGGTTCCTGTGAGCTAGGCTGATGCCACGGCACTCTACAGCCTGGGCAACAGAGTGAGACTCTGTCTCAAAAAAAAAAAAATGGTAAATTTTATGCTATACATATTTTACCAGAATTAAAACATCAAATAAAGAGCCATTGAGCTCAATAGTTAATATAGAACTATGAAGTTTCCTTAAATATATTTTCCCTAAGAGACAAAATTTACAAAATGTTATAAATAAGTGTAATATACTTCTCCAAGATGGAGGATCACTAAGGACAACAATTAGGGAACAGCTGTCAAATAGCTCCAAGTTAAAGTTGGGAAGAAATAATTGAAAAGAAAGTTATAATTTACATCTAAGGAATGGATTTAAAAAGGAGGATGATAGTTCTCTCACAGAATTGAGAGATAAGGGCCATTTTATTTTATACAAAAATCAATCAAAATAGAAGTAATATAAAATTCTGTTCCTACCACTTCTACAAATGGGATATTTAATTTTGAGTTTCCTATTGAAAAATGAAGAATTATTATGAATATTAACATTGCCATTGTTATTCCTTCTTTGTGATGAATTCTCTCCTACTGGAAAACCTCAAATCAAAAATATTTTCCTGCCAGGCATGGTGGCTCACACCCGTAATCCTAGCACTCTGGGAGACCAAGGCTGGAGGATCGCTTGAGGCCAGGAGTTCAAGACCAGCCTGGGCAATAGCAAGACCCAATCTCTACCAAAAAAAAAACAAACAAACAAACAAAATTCGCCAGGTGTGGTGGCACAGGCCTATAGTTCTAGCTACTCAGGAGGCTGAGACAGGAAGATCGAGTAAGCCCAGGAATTTGAGGTTGCAGTGAGCTATGATGACACGACTGCACTCTAGCCAGGATGACGGAGCAAGACTCTGTCTCAAAAAAATTAATAATAAAAAGTTTCCAAAGTAATAAAGCTAGAATGTCCACTGGGTTCGTTCCCAGCTGCTCTTGAAGAAGCTTTAGCAGAGGCACTTAGAGCTCCCAGAACTAACTCGTACGTGCAGCTGTAGGTCCTCCCTGCTGCCTTGCCACTGGGCCGAGGCCAGGTGACTAGTTCTGGCCAACAGAAAGTATCAGGGTGACGTGTCACCTGCAGGCTGAAGCAGTTAAAAGCCAGTGTGCCTCATCCATCTCTCCCTTTCCCTGTCAAGGTGACCTTGGCAAGTGAGAAGGCGACGGGGATCATGCCATGCAGGAAGCCTGGGTCCCTAAGCCACTGCCCACAGACAAGCCCCGCCAGCCTGCATTGGACCTGCTGTGACAAATAAACTTGTTTTTTAAGCCACTGACATTTAGGGGTTGTTTGTTACAATAACATAGCCATGCCTGTACTGAATAATACAGTGAGTAGCCTAATGATGATAACATGGGAATCATTTTAATTTCCCTACTCATTAGAAGAGTCCAGTTCTATGTGTGACCACTTTTGAAAATTCCAAAGCAGCTGTCACTAAATATTAATATTAAGAAACCCTAGAGGGCACAATTGAGTTGTGGAAAACCGGCCAATATTGGAAATGAAGCAAAGCATGGAATCTTGTGAAAATCAAACAATAGAAAATAGCAAAATAGGTAGTGAAAATCATTAACTTTGGAAACAACTGTAAATTTGCCAGCTACCTTTCACCATTCGAGGTAATTGAATGCAAATAGACTTTACGCTTTAATTTTAATGCAAAACGAATACTGTATTCCAAAAGTACATAAAGCAAATGAATTTACAAATATGAATATTTACATCGGTAAACTAGTGGGAGTGTTCTCAGTGTAAGAGAAGAGTTTGTTTCTAACTGTATTTTTTTCTCTCTCTCTTTAGACACTCCTGCCTTCCCGCAGTGACTGTTTGGTCGTGGAATCCATTCGAATTCTAACCTGGTCACTTGAGAAAGCTGAAGTTTCTAAAGTCTTGTTGTTATAAGAGGTGACCATATGTTCCAAACATCAAGCTATACAGGAAGCTCTCCACCCACTCCAAATGTCATGCTGAGTTCCCAACAGACTTCCTTTTCCTGTTTCCTTTTTCCCCTCTCTCTAATGTTTTTCTTCAAAGTCTATTCAAAGGCAGCTGCCAAAACCATCTTCCTCTGTTTTTGCTCTGATGACATCATTCCCATCCCTAATTCCTCCTCCCCCTTATCTTTAGGACTCACGGTCAAAATTGGCCTTCATTTCCTTGGACTGCCTCTGTGCCTGCCTCTACCTCATTTTTTCCTATTTTCCGCATCTTCCTACCAATTGTTACGTAAGATTGTCATTTTTGACGTCCCAGTATTGTGGTACCTATCTGTCTTTATTTCTAACAAAGGAAAGTATTCCCATTCTACTTTCCCAGGTCTCTCCCAAACTACTTTCATTTCCGTATTCATTGCTCAAGAATATATCAAGCACCTTCTGTGTGCGCTCCAGGTACTATAAGAGGAGGGGATTTTTTAAAAAGGCCAAAGACATAATCTTTAAACTCAAAATTACCAGGAAGCCATTCAAGTTGGGGCTTCTGGAAACCAGCTGGGGTTTGCCCTCCTTCAGAGACTGAGGGAAAGAAACAGCAGGAGAAAATTATGCAATGTTACAAAATAACTCACCACCAGAAGGGTAGATTTGGGGTAATTCTAATTATTTTATTACCTTGGCAAGATTATAACCAGTAAAAAAAGATTTGTGTCTTAAATTGGTATTGAGGATATGAATCTTACACTGAATTACAACTGTTCTCATTGCCACTGCATGCCATGATTTTTTTTAAAAAAAAAATTATTTTTGAGTGATCCTAAGACAATAAATAGTATCTGATCACCAGGGAAAAATATGTTACAGTAACATAGAAAAGACAGTTGTGTCAAACCCAGGACTTTAATATGAAAAAAGCTATCATCTGGAGTATACGGTACTATTTAATGAACCAAACTACCCTAACATCACTCAGGACTATAAAGTTAGTTACTGTGATTATAATCTTCTGGTATTGATGTGGTATGTAGAAGTTCTAATTTGTATTCCTACTGTTATAAAATTTTGATTTTTTTTAATTTTGTTTATTTTTTGAGACAGAGCCTCGCTCTGTTGCCCCAGCTAGAGTACAGTGGCATCATCATAGCTCACTGCAACCTCAAACTCGTGGGCTGAAGCAATCCTCCTGCCTCAGCCTCCCAAGTAGGTGGGACTACAGGTACATATCACCATGCCTGGCTAATTTTTTCTATTTTTTTGGTAGAGACAGGGTCATACTCTTGCTCAGGCTGGTCTCAAACTCCTGAGCTCAAGCAATCTTCTAGCCTCAAACTCCCGGAGTGCTAGGATTACAGGCGTGAGCCACCATGCCCAGCCTCTCGGAATGTTCTATTTCAAATCAAATTAACATTCATGCATAAGAAAAAAATTAGTTATTCTGAAACTTTGGGTATTAAAAATATACAGAATTTTTTACAGGGTTATAGAATGCAAATACCCTAAATTATGTTTTTCCCTGAGCCAACAATACTGTGTTTTTATCATGTGCTTACTACCTATGAGGCACTGTATGAGGAATTGAAGATAGGAATGTAAGTAAATGGTTCCTGCCATGGAAGAATATCATTATTTCACTTGAGTGTTTAAAATTAAAAACATAACTCAACATTTTAAAAGAATATTTATCTGACACAATCAAAGAGGTAGTAGCAGGAAGGAGGGGAGGGAAGAGAGGAAAAGTACAAGAAGTAGTAACATACGCCACATTCATTACATTTGTATTAATATTTCTTATTGAACAGTAGCCATCACTTAAGTGTTTGTTATATGCCATACACTATGCTAAGTGCTTTATGCTTTTATTTAATTCTCATAGCAACAATCCAATGATGGATTGGAACAACTATTGTTTCCAATTTATGGATAAAGAAGCTGACACTAAGAGAAGTATCTCGCCCAAGGTCACGTGTCGGGTAACTGGGATTGGAGCCACCACACCACACTACACAACCACAACAAAAGAGACTCGTGCACATACATGTTCAGAATGACATATACAGACCGTGAAGTTTTAATGGAACCAATTTGGGATAGTCAACTGACTACATAACTTGTGAATGTAAAACTTTGTGATAGTTAATTTCATATGTCAATTTGACACATGGGCCATGGGATGCCCAGACGTTGGTCAAGGTTATTCTGGGTGTGTCTGTGAGGGGGTTTCAGGTGGATAAGATTAAAATCTGAATTGGTAAACTAAATAAAGCACAATGCCCTCCTCACTGTGGATAGGCCTCATTTAATCCTTTGAAGGCCTGAATAGAACACGAAGGCTAATCCTTTCAAGTAAGAAAGAATCCCTCCTACCTGACTGCCTTCAATCTGAGACATTGGCTTTCTCCTGCCTTTCCTTGGTTTCCTGGTTCTCAACCTTTAGACTTCAACCTGGACCTCGTCCAGTTGCTCTCCTGGGAATATAGCTTGCTGACTCACCTGCAAATGTTAGGACTTCTCAGCTACCATAATCACAGGAACCGATTCCTTATAATAAATGTCTTTCTGTGTGTATACGTATCCTATTGATTCTGTTACTCTGGAGAACCCTGAGTAATAAAAGCTTCTTCGGGTTCACCCAGGAAATTTTACAAAAAGCCAAGGAGAATGCTGTGATATTTCACAGATCATGTCTAAATAGAGTTAAAAAAAATGGTTTGTTACAATCATAACTCAATCACCTACTCATTGTTTGACCTTGAGTAATTCACTTAATCTATCTGAGACTCATTAATTCATTTAACAAATACTCTGCAGAATGCTTTTTCTGTGCCAGGCACTGAAGGGATCAGGGTTGATAAGATAAAATAAAATCCCCACCCTTTAAAAAGTTCAATAGAGTGAGAGCTGAAGGCACGTGATAGAAAAATTCACGTTCAAAGTGTAAGAGTTGTAAATATTGAATCATCAAGCACCCTCATCTCCTACTCCTCTCCTACACAAACCGTCTACTTCTAGCGTAGTGGAACATTCTATTTCATGCATATTTAGCCTCAAACTCAAACTCTGCCAATGCTATCATCTTCCCTTTCTGGAATTGTCTTTCCTGATTGTACCACTGTCATTTCAAAGCTCTTGTCAACTGCATCAGCCTACTAAGATCTTCCTTACTTTAAATTTCCAAAGATTTTATTTTCTGTGCTCTTCATTAGCATTTATCAAATATGAGCTATTATTCATCTTTGCATATAATATTCTATTGTTAAGCTTCTGAAAAAAGAATATGTTCTTACACTTTTCTCTCATCCAGTACAATAAGCAGGTCTTGAGTAACAATAATGATTTTTTGTTGTTGACTCAGGATGAGAAACTGAGAAATCGCTTCATTTCAATGCCCTGATTTTTCACAAGCTACGCAATGAAGAAAATACTTGACAATTGAAATGTAATGTAAAATATTTTGGTTTCCAAGTAGGAAAAAAAAGACCAAATATGTTACAAACATAACAATTTGTTTACAATTATTTTATGATATTAAGAAAATTAATCAACAGCTATTACTGAGATTAAAAAATCTCCTGTTCATGACAAATATCCAAAATACTCCTTTATGTAAGGATTCTAATCTATAATCAAAAATTAAATTCTAACTTTTGGAAAAGGACTAAGCCATATACTATTTGTAGTTGCAACCTATAGATATGTGATTACAGAACTGAGTTGTGTAAGAAAAAGTGTAGGGTGGGAACATATTTTTAATTTGTGAAGGCAATGGAGAAAAGTGATTAAGAATCAGATTCCTCATAACTGCACAAATGTGGACACATTATTCCTTATTTTTTTTTTTTCGAGACAGAGTCTCACTCTGTTGCCCGGACTAGAGTGCCATGGTGTCAGCCTAGCTCACTGCAACCTCACATTCCTGGACTCAAGTGATCCTCCTGCCTCAGCCTCCTGGGTAGCTGGGACTACAGGCACGCACCACCGTGCCCAGCTAATTTTTTTTATTTTTAGTTGTGTGGCTAATTTTTTTCTGTTTATAGTAGAGACTGGGTCTCACTCTTGCTGAGTCTGATCTCCAACTCCTGAGCTCAAGCAATCCTCCCACCTCAGCCTCCCAGAGTTCTAGGATTACAGGCGTGAGCGACCACACCCGGCCTGGACACGTTAGTTAACATTCCTAAGCCTCAGTTTCTTCTTGAAAAATTCATAAATTAAAATTGTATTCTCTTTTTGGCTGGCATAAATTTAAAAGTATATTTCTAACTCTCAGAGGATTTTTTATTTCATAAATACCTAAATTTATAGGATTGTGGTGAGGGATTAATGAGCTATGATGATGTAAAAGTACTAGTAATTTGCCTGGCATTCGGTAATTGTGAAAAAAATGCCCAGAAAGCGTGTATGTGGCTAGTCATAAGAAATTCTTCACCACTAAAATCTCTGTTAAATATGTTCTCCCTGTGCCTTGAAAAAGCTTATAATCTGATTTTTCCAAAGTCGGTTTTTATAAGTTGAAAGTTCATCTCTCATTTTATGTTTTATACAAGTGCTTTTTCTCTACATAATGTACTTTCTTTGTGGGAATCACTATCTCGAGCATTGCTCCAACAATAAGATTATAGTTTAAACAAACAACAACAAAAAACCTCAGTCGGGGGTCTCCATTCCTTTTTAAATGCCATGATGAATTTCCAAAATTCTATCTAAATAGCTCTACATTGTTCCTGGTCCATTAGGCATTAGCAGCTGGACTTAAATTTAACAACTTAAGTGTAGCATTAAAAAGGAAATAATGGGAAGCATTTGCATGTGACTATTAAATATATAAATATTCAAGATTCAAGCTGAACTGCAGGTAAAAGAACAAAATTCCCTGCAGTTAGACTAAATCTTCTAAATGGTCTATAATAGTAAACTACAGATCCCGCAGCGGATGAAAGCTAAAGAACGGAAATGTCCGCGTAGGTATCTTACATTTATTTCAAATCATTATAACACAGAAAGCATATCCAATACATGTATGCAGCGTGTGGAGGTGCATCTGGGCAGGGAAGCGTTACTTGAGAGACAAATAGTGGGAAAAACTACCAGGCTCGGCTCACAGAAACTGAGGCTTAATTCAGGCTGGGTCTTCTAACACCAAATTATTTTAACTGAGTTTCAGTGTCCTCACAGTAAAGCCCAAACCAAAACAAACAAACAAAACCAGATGACCTCATAGATTGTGGTGAAGACTAACAAATATGTTAGCGTATAAAAGCAAGGCAAGTGTCTGCTAAAGAATGCTCAACAAATTACAGTTTCCAATTTTGATTGCCAAGAAATCAGAAGCTTTGAGACGATGTCTGCTACAAGAAAATAAAAAAGAAAGAAAAAGAAATCAGAAGCTCCTTGAGAAGTAGGGAACACATCAAAAAATTTTTTTGTGTTTGCTGACTTTCTAGATGAATAGGTATATGTGTGTACCAATGACTATAGCTTTCGTCAAAAAGAAGATAGGAAGACAGAATTTGGTATTTGCTCGTTTGGTTTGTTTTTTTTAATCGCATTGACTTCAGCCATTCATCTGAATTCTGTGTCGCATTTCTCATGCACCCTGTTACCATTTTCCTTCCTTGGGAAGCTAATTATAATAGAACAATTACGATCTGAGAAAGAACACTAGACATGTCTGTGGCCAAATTCAACTGAACTAGAGTTGAAGAAATCTTTGTATTAATAGAATGAAACAAAGGAATTATAGGAGTTTTATTTTTTCTTAAGGATTCTTTAATACAGAGACTTTTTTTTTTAAGTGAAAAGTTTCTGCTACTGGTAGGAGGGCTTGATGGTCTGAACTGGTTTGATGACAATACCTCTTCCATCCCCTTTCATGCTTTCTCTAATATGGTTAATTTCATTTCAATAAGACTCTTCTTATTTTTGGGGGGCAATATTTACCACCAGCCAGGCTCAGTGGCTCAGTCTCATAATCTCAGCACTTTGAGAGACCAAGGCAGGAGGATCCCTTGAGGCCAGGACTTCAAGACCAGCCTGAACAACACAGTAAGACCCTGTCTCTACAAAAAATAAACATAAAAAATTAGGTGGGCATGGTGGCACACACTTGTAGTCCCAACTACTTGAGAGACTAAAGCAGGAGAATCTCTTGAGCCGAGGAGTTTGAGGCTACAGTGAGCTTTGATGACACCACTGCACTCCAGCTTCAGTGACAGAAGAGACCCTGTGTCTGTTAAGAAAGAAAGAAAGAAAGAAAGAAAGAAAGAAAGAAAGAAAGAAAGAAAGAAAGAAAGAAAGAAAGAAAAAGAAATGGCTGGGTGCACACACCTGTAATCTAAGCATTCTGGGAGGCTGAGGCAGGAGGATTGCTTGAGGACAGGAGTTTGAGACCAGTATAAGCAAGAGTGAGAATCTGGTTTCTATTAAAACTAGATGAAGTTAGCCGGGTATTGTGGCGTGGCCCTCACCTTTGGTCCCACCTACCTAGAAGGCTGGGGCAGAAGGATCGCTTGAGCCAAGGAGTTTGAGGTTATAGTAAGCTATGGTGATGCCACTGCACTCTAACCTGGGCAACAGAGTAAGACTCTGTCTCAAATAATAATAATAAATACATAAAAATAAAAATAATAGTATTCACCACTTATAAGTACATAATTTTATAATATTGGTAAGTGGAGAAGGGCTAAAAGATTCCAGGCCAATTTAAACCTTTTAAAAATTTATTGCCAGAATTCTAGTTAGGATGGCATAAGTAGTTAATAGTGCTAGCTCTAAAGTCAAACTACTTGGGTTCAACTACAGCTCCACTACTTCTAGCTGTATGATTTTGTCTTAGTTATTAACTTCTCCTTCCCTCATTTCCCTTGTCTATAAAACAGGAGGGATTACAATAATTGTTCTGCTTCATAGGTTATGGTGAGGATTGAGTTAATAGAGATCAAAACAGTCTGACACGGTAAGTGTTCAAAGAATGTTATCAGCAGATCTTATAAGACCAAATGAAGATTTTTCTACTACTAAATTGAATAGTGTAAGTTGACTGAATTTTATAGGCGGGACATTACAAATCAGCTAATACAGTGGGTTTCAAATTTTTGACTGTAACCCACAGTGAAAAAAATATTTTATGTCATAACTCAGTTTGCACATATATATAAGAAAAAAACAAAAGGTTTGTAAAATAGTATTTAGTATATGCAGTGCACCCTGATAGTTTTCTTTCTTTCTTTCTTTCTTTCTTTCTTTCTTTCTTTCTTTCTTTCTTTCTTTCTTTCTTTCTTTCGAACTCCTGACCTTGAGCAATCCGCCCTCCTCAGCCTCCCAGAGTGCTAGGATAACAGGCGTGAGCCACCACGCCCGGCCTCTTTCTTTTTTTCTTTCTTTCTCTCTTTCTTTCTTTTTTTTTTCTTTTGAGACAGAGTCTCACTCTGTCACCCTGGCTAGAGTACAGCGGTGTCATCACAGTTCACTGCAACCTCAAACTCCTGGGCTCAAGCGATCCACCTGCCTCAGCCTGACAAGTAGCTGGGACTACAGGTGTATACCACCACACCCAGCCAATGTTTTCTATTTTTGGCAGAGATGGGGTCTAACTCTTGTTCAGGCTGGTCTCCTGGTCTCAAAACTCCTCACCTCAAGTAATTCTCCTGCCTCAGCCTCCCAGAGTGCTAGGATTACAGGTGTGAGCCACTGTGCCCAGCTTGTTTCATTTTTTAAAAGATGCTGGTTGCCAACCACTAAATTGATTTTGCTGCTCATTAAGGAATTGCAATCCACAGTTCCAGAAACAGTGACCTAATAGAGTCCTTCACTTTCTATTGGAGAAAACTGAAGTCCTAAGAAATTAGGGCACTTACTTGCTTAAGATTACATAGTTATAAGAGCGTATAAAATTCTGGCAAAAGAATTTTTAAAAATTGAGATACAACTTACCTACAGTAATATTTACTCTTTGAAGTATGCAGTTCAGTAATTTTTCGTATATTCACAAAGCTGTGCAACCATCACCACTAATTCCAGAACATTTTCATCACCCCCAAAAGAAATCCTGTACTCACTAGCAATAGAACCAGAACTTATATTTTACTCCCAAGTCCAAAGACCTTTGCATTGTCATAGCCTTATATGGATATTCAAACTGATTGATTTAAGGTAAGTTAAAAAGCTTAATAAGTATTTATATGCCTAAATGATCAAATTTATCAAATACTCACTAGGACTGCATAATTCTGTGTCTTTAACCATCTCAAGATTTTGTATAAATTTCCATATTCTTTGGGGGTGTTCCCCCCCAAATATATACCGGATTCTTGAGGATACATGGGAAGCACTTAGGAATGGGTCCTACATACTCTAAACAGACTCAGGAAATGCTTTGTTCTTTGGATGTACAGCATATCATCTCAAAGAAAATGAGACTGTTAATTTTCATAGAGCATATGTGAGACTTTAGAGAAAAGCTCACAGAAGTTGTCTATTTGGAAGCCTTTTATAAAAGGGGGGATTTTTTCCTATTTCAAAGTTTTCAAATAGAATTTACAACTAGACAACAGGTCCTTAAGAGCCTTAAGGAGAACCTAAATATTCTCCTGAACAAGAGTTTACATAAATCTTAAAAGTCACTCGCTATAACATAAACCAATTTTTCCAGTCTGTGGTTTTCAAAACATCCACTCCTCAGTCTCTTGCTTGCTTTTATTTTAACTTGTTGGAATTAATTTTACATAAAATGAGCACAAGTGCCAATTTTCTATTTTATGCCAAAATTACCAGGTCTTCAAAAGAAAAATCTCTGAAGTTAGTCATATTTGGATTATTTAAATAGCAGCTATGAGAGTTATTATGTACAGTTTGAATCTTTAGTGCATGGTTGTTGATTCTTTAGTAAATGTGTTTTCAAGTATTCATAAGGACATACATCCATTCGAATTAATGATCTGAACTCAGGACTCAAATAATGTGAAATGGTTATAGATTTGTCCACTATAAAAAAATGAAAATAAATTATAATGGTAACAAACCTAGAAGAAAATATTTTAAAATAGTGGCTAGTTCTAATCAAAACAAAAAAAAGTTTTTAAACCAAATTAGGTATAAATTATAAAAACTGATTTTATTAGTCTCTAATGAAAATTTCCAAAAGAAAATTATGTATTTTAACATAAAATTTGGGAGGATATTAATTCCTTTTTCTCTCAAAAAAATCCTAATAAAGTCTTTAAAAATCTATTAATATTTACACTCCTTGGATTTCAATACAAAGTGTCCTGCCATTTATCTCATTTTTTCCAGTTAATAAAGTAATCTCTTTTAATATAATAAAGACCAAAATAAAATTTATCAAGAGACACACTATGTTTTGTAAATGAATGAATAAGCTGATTTTAAAAATAATAAACAACCTTTCCTAATGTTGGGCTATTATTAACTGTTAGCACTAACTTTTATCACTGAGTTATGGTTACCATGGAAGGCTTAACTACAGTTACACAGACTTGGCAGATTAAAATGTACACCTTAACAATTACTTAATTTAGATATTTTGTATTTGGTATGGTAATTATTTATGCTGTATACACAGTCATTTCCCAGATATTTAGTTTCCCGTTTGAAGACCATGGTTTTAGGGACTTGTCAATGGAAGTTTGACTTGATAGCTGGGAAATACTAATCTCCAGAAAGTTATATTTAATATATGCTGTTTCTTCTGAACTGAACTCATTTTTTTTAAACTAGACTCATACTTCTAAGTTTGCTCCAATCCTTTCTTAATGATGTAAGATTGTAATATAAAGAATTTTTTATGAATTTGTAGAATCTCGTATCTCTTAGTTATACCTTCCTAATTGTAAAGGCAACTTACTCAATTTTATATTCCAGAATATGGAGAAATGCAGTTTTATGTGGTCATTGAAATAACATTTAAAAATAATTTCTTCTCTGCAATCACAATAACTCTTAGTAGAATAGGTTTGGGAGCATCTATTATTAGTTGTATGTTACTTAAACCCCTCTAAGCCTGAGGCATCCAATCTGTAAATGGGGATAATACTACCAATCTCCAAGGTTACTGTGAGGATTCAGTGAATGATGAAGGTAAAGCACTTGGCATATGGCGAAGGCTCAATAAAAGATAGCCATCGCTGCTGTTGTTTATCAATCCTAGTAGCTGCACTGTCTATCTGATTTATTCATTCATTCACATGACCTAAAACACATTTCATCAAAGCATGGATCTTTTTTTTTTCTCTTTGAAACACAAGGTCTTGCTCTGTCTCCTAGGCTAGAGTGCAGTGGCATCATTATAGCTCATTGCAACCTCAAACTCCTGAGCTCCAGTGATCATCCTGCCTCAGCCTCCCTAGTAGCTGGGACTATAGGTGCACACCGATACATCTTTTCTATTTTGGGGGATCGCTCTTACTCAGGCTGGTCTCGAACTGGCCTCAAGCGACCCTCCCATCTCTGCCTCCCAGAATGCTAGGATTACAGCCCTGAGCCACCGCGCCTGGCCAAAGCATAGGTCTTGTGTTAAATGTTTGTTGCATATGTGATTCCCTTAGAAAGAAGAAAAGTTAAGTAGCTATTTCAAGTAATCAACAGCCCTAGGCATATACAAGTTAAAGAAGAGTGAATATATCTTGCTACAGGATTAAATGCATTATGGTTTACATCAAATCGTAAGATCTGGTAAGTCAGATTTTAAAATTTGCTCAGACACAAATGTGAAAAATGATGATCTATGCAGCTAAAAATGCACAGAGAAGGTTTAGCTTTAGAAAGGAGATTAAAACCAGGTTTTCAAAATCATGGATTTATTCTAAACACTTTTTTAAAAACCCCAGCCATAGAGCTACCTTGCAAAGCATCTAATAATAAAAAGTTCCTTAATATCAACCTTTTATGTTTCATAAACTGATGTCAGTTAACCTTAAAGATAAGAGCCTCACTTATAGTTTCTTTTTCTAAACGTTCAATGCAGGTAAACATTCTAACTTTAACTTCTTGCCTTCAAGCAAAGTTATGTTCTACTTTTCATAACCCATTTGTAAAGATTTCCAGGAAGTAGCAATCTGGTAGCAATTTTAGTGGCGTTTAAACTCAATGTCAGACACTGATATATTATGATTACACATCAGCTTAATGTATCAGAAAAGCACAGACCAAACACTTGGTAATGGCTGCAGGAATTGCAAATACAGATCTTAGGAGAAAATTACAAGCCTATAAGGCAGAGAAATCAAATGGTTTTCAACATATTCTAACTCCAGTTTGGGGGTGGCTGATGCCTGAATTGTCATGTTGACAAGCATTTTGAGGATGGAGTTAATGCTCTGGGAGGAAGAGTGTATGCTATGCCGTGATCTAAACACCATAATTGCTATGAGCAGGCAGGAGGAGGGACTGCATTGCCAGCTCTGTTCTCGGTTTGGAGTCTTACATGTGGCACAAGTCACATGAGTCTCAGCATTGGGGTCCTACAATCTCTTATCTCCCTTCCATCTGTGCATCTGCTTCAGCCTTCTCTGTGAAAACTGGCTCCCCCATCCCACCCCTACCTCCACTTGGTACACGTGGCAGGAGATGCTGTCCTCACAGCATCTGAGTTTACTGTGAGCTGTACAAGTAAGCAGCAGAGACTAAGTAGAGGTTATTATGTGCAAAGAACAGACATGGTTCCTGTTTAATTTAAGCAGGAATTTATTGGAGGAAGTTGAGAATCAAAAGGACGATTAGAGGAGCACACTCAGGCAGGAAGTAAGGAAGGTGCGGCACAGTCCAGGTCCTGCCACTAGGATGGTCTGCTTAGGATGCAGGCACCGTCAGCACTGGATATTTGTTGCCTATGGCTACTGGACTCCTCTATCCCTGGATATCACCTCCTGCCATTTGATTTTCAACTCCACCATGGCCACTATGAATAATCACTAAGTCACCTTTGCGTCACTCCTTCAAAAATAAAAATTTCAGCCTGGAGCCTGGGATTAGCAGTCCTCAGATCACAGGCCTATACTCCAGCTATTGTTGGAGAAATAATTTTCACAGAAGAGGAACTTAAGTTAAATAGGCACCCTCAAAAGGTATCCACTACATGCTGTATTCTGCTCAGCAGAGGCCATATGAGAGGATGCCAAGTGCTCATCCAGCTTAGAAACTGCCTTCACAGAGCAGAGTGAGAAACGAAGTTGAGAGTATGAAAGTCTGAAGCTGTGGGTAAGGCTGCCTGGGAATAGGCAGAATAGGTACCATGAGCTAGAGCAGAAGCCAGGGACTTCGGTAGATAACAACTGGCCTGGGGCCAAATTCAGAAGAACTAGAAAGAACTGAAGTGGGAGAAATAAACCAAGAGAAATCTACCAAAATAGAATTCAACAGCAAAGATGGTGAGAAAATAGTCCTGGAGATGGGGAGCATACTAGGCACAGGGTGAAACTCTAAGATTATAGACCAGGTAGCCAAGAAGAAGTTAAAGGCTAGAGAAAGCAACAAAAGGAAGAAGATGGAGCATTATTCGCTGAAGTTCATATAAGATTGTCATTTGTGACATCTATTAATTATAAGACACGTTTGATCAATGTCTATTTATTGTAGGACATGTCCTTACATATCCATTGACTTGGTTCTCTTAGCCTCTGCCCAGTTGAGGGGAAGTAAAACTGTAACACAGGAACCCCAGTCCTTAAGGCAATGAAGACATCAGGAACACTGAGAAATTGATGGGTTAGTGTACCTCCCCACTGAGCGTGGCACAATGAGCCTAACACTTAAGGAGAAATACCTTCCTCTTGTCTGATCCTCCAAATCTTTGCTTAGAGGGGTCCTCATATTCTTCCTAATTGGGCCTAGGAGCAGTCTTGGCCAGACGGAGAAGGAGAGACTAAGGTGGTGCATGCAGGTAACTTCAGGTACCAAGTGGACTTGAGCAGATCCACTCTTTGAATGGCCGAAGGCATTTTGAGGAGGTGGAGTGGGGATGGCTGTTAGAGAGCAGGGACAGTGCAGGCTTTCCACTGTTACCAGGAAGAGAAAATCATCATCACAGCCTCAGTGATGGAAGCAGCAGCAACAACAGCAGTATATCATTGATAGCTTGTAGGAGAGGTTTATCCTCAGCAAAAACGTTTCCTAGCAGAATCACTTTCCAGGGTGATAGTGGGTGGGAGATGGAGGGCAGCTCAACTTTCAATCATTCAAACTTCCAACCAGATAATTTTAAGCATTAATAAACTTAAATAAATAAAAAACATTTAACTTTTATAAGGATCTAACGTATCCCATAAATTTGTTTGTTTAAAACTTTCCCTTAGTATTTTCATCCAGTAGACTTTTCCAGGGTTTTTAAGACCTAGATCCCTTATCACTCTCAGTCACACACGTACATACTATACCTCCATGCTGTACAGGAGGAGAAAGAGGGGTGAAATTCTTTATTTGACCATTTCAGGATGAACAGGTTTTCAACCAAAAGCAATTTCTACTATACCAAACTCAGTGAGACTTTTCAGATTCTCTCCTTTTTAAAAAAAATTTTAAATATTCTTGGAAATAAGTGAAACATTAAATGTAAGATTGAAAACTTTCCACGTTATTTACATCCTGAAGCTTAGCACCAGATAGTGAATATTCTAAAAAAGAAAACAGGGAATGAGGTAATAAAAATCAAAATGAGGGTGACAAGAAGCAAACTCAGTAAGTCAATGTAACCTATAACTTGTAGGTCAGATTTTGACACCCTCTCTCCACCTTGAAAACTCCATACAGAACATCTTCAGAACCACCTCACCCCTTAAACTGTGATGAACTGGTATTTTAGAGTTGATTTTTTGAGACTGAGAGTTTAGGAAAACAAAAATGTTATCGCTATTTTATTTAGAAGTTTAGAAAGGTAATATTTCAAGGAATTTATTTTCTAGTTTTAAGAAAAGCTGAATATAGCCAGGTGTGGTGGCTCACGCTTATAATCCTAGCACTTTGGGAGGCCCAGGCTGGCAGACTGCTCAAGGTCAGGAGTTCAAAACCAGCCTGAGCAAGAGAAAAACCCCGTCTTTACTAAAAATAGAAAGAAATTAATTGGCCAACTAAAAATATATAGAAAAAATCAGCCGGGCATGGTGGCACATGCCTGTAGTCCCAGCTACTTGGAAGGCTCAGGCAGAAGGATTGCTTGAGCCCAGGAGTTTGAGGTTGCTGTGAGCTAGGCTGACACCATGGTACTCTAGGGGAACAGAGTGAGACTCTGTCTCAAAAAAAGAAAAAAAAAAAGAAAGAAAAAAAGAAAAGCTGAACATAAATCTACATGAAAATTTTAATGTTCAAGACAGTCAATGGCAAACGAAGTTTCGATAGCCAAATAAAATTAAGCACTGTTTCACATTATTATGTGTACCTTTTTGTTCATCTGAATGCCTATGCCTACCTTTGGCTCACTTACTGAGCAGAAGAAAAAGTTTTTCAAACCCTTATATGCATTTCCTTAAGTTCCTAGAATACGAGAATACTGACACGATTTTGCTATTTCATATTTGTTGAAGACGATTCTGACTTCGCTAAAAACCACAGACAAAGGAAACCAACAGTCCCACAATAATTTTGATAACCCTCCCAAAGAGGAAACACAGAGAGGAAATTACTGTAAGAGTCTGGCAGGGCAGAAGTGACTTCAGAAGAGCCTGGAGGTTCAGCCCCCGCAGACCTTGACTAACCCTCATTTTTACCCCAGTTCTGCAACCTCCCCCTTCTTCAGAGACTGACTGACTCCAAGGCTAAGGGGAAAAGTGCATGGATTCAGATGAACACTATGCTAGTTGTGGCTGTTCCACTTTGGGGGTTGCAGCCTCAGTTTCCGCGGCTGTCAAGCAGGATAGTGATACCTGTCCCAGTTTCCTCACTGGGATGTTGCCAGGATCATATAAGAATACGCTGCCCCAACATAAGCCAAAGCCACCATTACTGGGACAGTCGCCAACAAAACTCAGCTTCGGTTTCCCTCCGGCAAGGCTGGTTCGACCTACAGTCAACAGGAAGCTTCAGGGCCGGGGACAGGATCCCTGCCTAGGAAGGAGGCCAGACGCGAACGTTTTTGGACGGCGTTCAAGGATGGTGATGAGGGTGTGAGTAACGCCCCCCTGGCTCACGCGGTTGGGCTGAGATTTTACTACCGACGACAAAGGGTGAGGAAGCATAGTACTAACAAGCAAACAGCCAACCAAAAAAACTCAACCCTGTCCTCCCCCACAAAACAAAGCCCCAAAGCCCTGGGCGCTACGGGGAGCTGGGCAAGGCCGAGGGGCGGAATCGGTGCGGCCCATTCGATCCCCGCGCAGCCCGGCGAGCGGGCCGAGGGTCGCGGGCGCGCGGCGGACAGCGGCGCCGCGGGCCTGCTCCTGAGGTGGAGAAGCGCCTCCTCCTCACGCCCCCTCAGCCTGCGCCGCCCCGGGAATCCGCCCCGGACCCTGCCGCCATGTTGGGTCGGAAGGAGTGACACGCACCGGCCGCCGACCCGGACGGCTGCGGGGCGGCCCGGAGCCCGCGGAGGGGACGCGGTGGGGCGCCGGTGCCAGAAAGCCCAGGGCGCGGGAGCCGGCGCGGCGCGGCGCGAGTTCCGGTGAGCGGGCGGTCGCGCGCAGGTAGCCGCAGCCCCCGCCTCTGCGAGGAGCGCAGGGGCGGAGCCGGGAGGAGAGGAGGTGGAGAGTGGGGCCGATGGGTGGGGAGCCCGGGAATTCCCTCCTCCTGAAGTAACGAGTCCCAGGCCGGCGGTGCCGTCGTCGCTGCTGCCGGGCGCCCCGGGACGAGGAGGTGGAGGCGGGAGAGGGCCGGCGGGCCTCGCCTCCGTCCGCCGCCCGCTCCCCGCCAGCCCGAGCTGCTGCAGCAGCGACTCATGAGAGCGCGGCCGGAGGGCAGGTAAGGACCTGGTGGGGCCCCGCGGGCGGAGGCGGCCGACCCCAGCCCGGGCAACGCTAGGCCCGGGCGCCCGGAGGCGCCGCCGCTCCCCGCCCCTTCCAGCCCGGAGTCGGGAAGTTGGGGAGAAAGTTCTCCCCTCCCTCGGCCCGGCTCGCCCGGCGGGCGTGTCTCCTTCTCCGCGCTACCTGCTCGCCCCCTGCTCGGTCTCCGCCCTAGTCCGACCTGAGAGCCTCAGAGCGTTGGGACTGCCCCCCCACCCCGCCCATGTCTTCAAAGTAGTGTGGGCCCCCGACGAGGTGGAGGCGAGGCTTACTTTTGTCCCTACAGCCCGAAGTGCTGGGCGAGGGAAGTGGCCCTCTTCTGTCCTAGAGGTTGGGGGTCTGTGTGTCGGCTGACGACGGTGGCAGCTGTGCTGGGAGGACGAGGGTGTATGGGGCGAGTGGGTGAGCCTCTGGCTTCACTTGGTTTGATTGAAAACCGCAACATGTTAAAGTTTTCCTTTGTTTTGGATTGGGGGTTGGGAAATTTACTATTCAGCGTCCACTTTTACAGTTTCATGCCACTATGCCTCCCATTTGGTTCCGTTCTCTGTCCACATGTGTTAAAGAAAAGTTTGATTTAAAGTGTGTTTTTCTTGATAATTGCTTCCAGCTTTTGCTTTATTAGGCGTGGGCAGAGTTTTAAGCAGCTCTTCGAAAGTCGGGTCTAATACAGGGACTGCTTTATTTTTTATTTGTAGTGAGTAGGACACAACTTCTGATTTTGATGAATTCTTTCCCGCATAATTAGTTGAAACGGGCATGTAATGACATAGGGTCTAATAATTTATAAGCTATTAAAGTAAATAATGAAAAATCTTTAGTAGAACAACTTTATGCCGTTTATTATTCCACTGGTGTGTGTTTTTACGTAGATGATTTCACATATATAGGATATGATTGCATTAATAGTATATTTGCTAATTATAATTGTAGGATTATAGTGCCAAAGATATCTTGATAATTTTAAGTGTATTTAAACCATCCTGTTAAGTTTCTAAAGTTAAATTACAGATTAAGGAAATTAGTACTAAATGTGTACATGTGACCTTACATTGAAGGAAAAGTACCTGGTAAATTTCTAATAACTATCACAGTGCTCCGCACACAGTGAACAGGAAACAGTTTGAATGGACAGGTAATAAAGGAGTGTCTTGTGTTAGAAGCCAAGGATCTTGTATGTATCACAGATGATTTTCACATATTGTACTGTAAGAAAGTTTTATTTTACCAAGCGTCACATATGGGTTCTTTTTTTCCTTACAAATATGTGAGACTCCTGCCATAGTCGACATTTAAGAAAAGGAAATTAAATTGTATTTTAATTTTTGAACATTAGCTAAACCTCAGTGGAGATTTTAAACGCAGGTTGACAGTTTAGAGGGTCCTAAATTTGAAAAAGACAATTGCTTTTGATGTGAATCTAAATTTAAGACAGTTTATATACATGTTTCCAGGATGAAAGATAAAAGAGCTCTTAAAATATCTACCCTGCTGTAACCACTGTAATGTTATAATAGCTTTAATTTTGCAGTTAGTTTTTGCTGACTTCATAAACCACAAAATTGACTCCTTTCTGTTCAACTGAAAGTGAAATTACAGCTTTGACCTATCTTCCTGGGATAGGTGGAATTTGTCTTATGGTTGAAGTATGATATTAATATATGGTCTCAGTTTTTTTTTTAGTTCAGGAAATTCTCAAGCTAAAAAATCAATGTTTATGCAAATACAACTCTTCTGTGGTATGTAATGGTAAGAGAATAAATGTGCTAAAAGAATAGCAATGACCCAGTGTAAGTGAAATGTTACCAACCTGTGGTGTGAGACTTGTTTATCAAAGTACAAATTTGTATCATTTTAGGTAGTAAATAATTTATTACTATGGGTAATTTTTCTTTTCTTTTTTTTTGAGACGGGTGGGGTCTTACTCTATCACCCAGGCTGATCTGGAACTCCTGGGCTCAAGTGATCCTCTGGCCTTGGCCTGGCCTCCCAAGTAGCCAGGACTACAGGCACACCTGACTTCGGGTAATTTTTCTTTACAAATTCAGTGTAATGCATCATTTATTAGTTCTGTTGGCATTATATTAAGAAAGAAGCCTAATATAAAAAAAATTTTAAAGCAGTTCTAAGCTCTGGTATCTAAGAATGTATGCTGGGGTGATGAAACTATATATTTTTTAAAACCTGCAAGAAATGATTTCTGTAAAAGTAAAAATATGGGGTAAGGGAGGAAATTGTGATTGGGACCTGGCTTCTGAAGTGGTGGCAAAGTTCTTTTAATCTGGTGGGGGTTGCAGGGGTGTTGGTCTTAGTTCATGAAGCCATACATACTTTTCTATATGTGTGTTTTATTTTACATGAAACTTTTTGTTAAAGAAGTTTCTGTGTAATGTATAAGGTGCTTGGATTAAGAACTTAATATTTGGTGACTGACTTTAGAACACTGCCTCGGCTGCCCTTTGCAAACAGGATTAGACTTACTAAATCATAATTGTCATGTACCAGCAAGTATATATAACTACCTCGAAAAAGTTACATACTCACTTCCAAATGTACAATGGTCAGAAAATTTTGAAAACAAAATTTCACATAGAGTTCTATTTGGTTTTCTTTAATATGTTAATTTGATGGAAGACATCAGGTTTTAATAATTTTAAATACTCTTCAGCTTGTATGCTATAATTGACAGATACGTAATAAAAATATGTTGAGTGAATGGATACTGTTCTGTCATCAATCCCAGGTTTTTCAGAAGATTATGTAACATAGCAGTTAAAGCTCAATTATGGCGTAAAGGTAGTAAATCTTGACTTTTATCCATTTTCAGTTTTCTAGAGCAGTAATTCTTTACATCAGTAATTTCAGCCTTAGTTTTTATATCCTTAAGGGTGGCATCAAATTCTCAGCGTAAAATAAGTTTTTGTTTAAACTTTATGAAGATGGATAGGACCCGAAGGAAAAATATGTTTTGTTTCAAAAGAAAACAAATGACAGTATGGTGCTGGAGTTTCAGAAATGCAGAGAATCATTGCTTTATGCTGTTTTACTTGCTTTACGTAATGGCTTGCTGTTTTTAGTTATTGGTGTTGCTTTGCATTGTTGTAATGTAGAGTTGAAGAAGGGATCACATCTGTGCCAAATTCTTATATCACAGGAACTGTCAGTCATGTTATAAAGTGATGTTTGTGGCTCTGGCTTTGTTGTGTGAATATTTACAGGAAGTTTTAGTAAGATCATCTATTGTTCAGAACCCTACATGGTTTAGGTCACCTTCAGTTCACATTTAAACAGGTTTATGATATACATACAAGTTCTCCAGCAAGGTACAACTGCTGTTCTTTAAAGGAAATAATCTGTTCTTATTAAAGTATCTTGATGTCTTATTGGTAGTGTGCACGGCAGTTTGTGTGTGGCTATGGTAGGGTATGTATTAGCTCTTTTCTTCCTCTCAGCTGCTTCAGTGCCACAATTAGGCTGAGTATTGCTCAGCTGCAGCTGCTGGGTGATTATGAACCATCCAACTCCTGTCTAAACTCAGAGGCAGATTTAGCAAAAGGAGCTATAGTAACAGCAGAGGGTGAAAGAGAAGAGCCGGTGCTGCTGCCAATATCATTTTAACATGTTTGTATGCCAAGGAATCCTTGGCTGCAATAGCACTACTGTTGTCTTGGAACTAGCAGACTCGGCAGTATATCCTGGTTTGGATTGGGTTTACCTTTAAGATCTGGAAGCCCACTCCAGGAAAGACAGAATCGTGCAATTTCAGGTTATAGAATAATGTACTGTTGATGTACTTAATGGACTGACTTACAAGCCTCTGTGCCTCAACTCCTGCTAACCCTAACCTGGGGTAGCAGTGCCTTTCAGTTTCCCTCGTTTCAGTGTACAGTAAGCTATGAGACCGAAGATTCCTTGAAGCATATAGCATATACTCCATTTTGCTTTAACCTCTGATTCTTAGAATTGCTGCTGTTACTGTTGTTTGGGGGCTGGCAGGATTGCTGACATGCAGGTTCTTTGGACTCCCTACTTTCTCCTAGGAAGTGGAAGGCTCTCAAGAGGGATTATTTTTAGAACTTTAGCTACACATTGCATATCTCCTGTGGCTATCTGAATTTTGCAGGTAGGAACCCTACATTCTTTTCCTTTTGTTGTTTCTTTATTTTTGGCATTTGAGAAGGTGGACATCAGCAATCGCAGATACAGTATCCACTGTATATGGCAAACGCCAGACTGGAAGATGCCACAGGCAAATTTTGCTGCTTCTGAAATGTTGCTGACGTTATAAATATGCCAAGCAGATAGCAGCAGCATCTTGTCCTCTCTTTTACTACTACTGACTACTGAAAATCTACAGACAAAACTAATGCTGGCTTTGAAACTTGGTAGTTCAGGATTTGGCTAATTTGGGATAGGGCTTAAAGAGTATGAGAGAAGCAGCACTCAAAGTTGTATAACCGGAAGGAAGAAAGAGGTACAGGAGGACTATACACTTGAACATTAATAAATATACATTGTCATTGTGGCACACACCTAGCAAGACATTGATGTGATGACTTCTTTCTTTGGGCTCTCACAAAACCCCATGTCAAAGCACCCTTCTCCTTGCTTTGTAATTATTTCTATGCTTATCTGTGATTCTTGACCTAGTGTTCACTGTGGTGAGATGCTGTTTTATGTTAATCTTTGATAACAGCCCCTTGCACAATAAATATTAAATAAATTTTGAATTGTATATGGGGATGTGGTTCTGGGCATATTTATATGACCTTATAACTATAGTTTGTTTCTGTATACAACAAATACTGTAAGTACACCTCTACTGAAATGTTGTAAAACTAGCTTAGTGCTTTTGCATAGGTTGAAGTTAAATAAATTCTTTAGATTTTGTTTTGAGGGTTTTCTAGATTGAAGATGATTTTTATAAACAATCTTGCCAATGTGAATTTAAAGTCATTTTGATATTTCTATTATAAACTGGAAACTCTTTGTAATTGAAGTTAAACTAGTCTTTAATAAGATTTATTTTAAAGAAATCTTTTTTACTATTTTAGTGAATAAAGTCCAAATTATGCAAAAGAAAAAAATCCTAGATTTTTAAGAAATGCATTTGCTATACATTAGTAGTGATAGTCACTACAATTCTAATTATAACTTATGTTTGTGTCCACCTAGGACAAAAAGAAGTCCCAATTTTCTTGCTGTAATGTGTGTAAAGGAATACACAGTTTGTAGCATAAGTCTGTTGGGTTATTGGGGGTGAGAGTGGGGACAGGAAGTGCTGGGAGGAAAGGACTGACCACTGAAACTTCAAGCTTGTCTGGTTTTCAGCTTCTGTTCCTAGCAGTATGTGGAGTCTAGGTTTTCTTTAGCTGATTGACGAGGACATTCACTTCTCTAATTTTTAAATTTAACTTTCATTTCTTAGCATTAAGTGGAATTTGGGGTAAGGTGGAAAAAGTTGATGGTTATTATGTGTAAGTTAATACTTAACATTGTTTCATGGCAAGTTTATTGATTTCTATCGTTTGTTCTAATGTGACTGGTATTTTACAGAGAAGGATAATTATAAAACAATAGTAATCAGGGATTAGGAAAGGAGCAGAGAAGGCAACATGGTAAAATAAGGCAAAGACTAGAAGGTTAGAAGACCATCTGGATTTTAGTTCCATTTCTGACAGTGAAGAGCTGTGTAGCCTTGGGCAGTTCAGTAAACTCATTAGGCCTCTGTTTTGTGATTTGAAACCAGAGGTAGTTGGGCCAGATAGTTTCTAATAGTTTTTCAGCCTATATAAATGTGTGCTTCCACTACGATCAAAGATTTTGGAATACAGTCATGCATTGCATAACAGTTTCAGTCAACAATGTTGATCGCATACCGTTGTAATAGAGCTGCCCAAACAGGTGTACCATTTTTCAATCTTTTAAAAATTTGTTGATTAATTTTTAGAGACAGGGTGTCACTCTGTCTCCCAGGCTGGAGTGCAGTGGCACTATCATAGCTCACTGCAACCCTGACCTCCTGAGCTCAAATGATTCTCCTGCTGTAGCCTCCTGAGTAGCTGGGACTACAGGCACGTACCACCACGCCCAGCTAATTGTTCAATTTTTTGTAGAGATGGGGTCTTCCTTTGTTGCCCAGGCTGGTATTGAACTCTTGGCCTCAAGTGGTCCTACTGCCTGGGTCTCCCAAAGTGCTGGGATTACAGGTGTGAGCCACTGCCCAGCCATTTTTTAATCTTTTATACTGTAACTTTACCTTTTCTAAGTTTAGATGTGTTTAGATAAACAATACTTACTGTTGTGTTAGAATTGCCTGCAGTATTCAGTACAGTAGCATGCTGTACAGTTTTGTAGCCTGGGAGCAATAGGCTATACATTATAGCCTAGGTGTGTAGTAAGCTATACCATCCAGGTTTGTGTAAGAACACTTTATGATGTTCACACAATGGCGAAATCACCTAACACAATACATTTCTCAGAAGGAATTTCTGTCATTAAGCAATGCATAACTGAATTGATAAAATTGTAAGGAAATGTTTGAGTCTAGAATTTGGAATAAAATTCGATATCAAATAAGTAAAAATTATAGTAAAAAACTGACCCATGGACTTGGCATTGAACTTTCTCAAGCAAACACAGTGTTACTCCATTCATTAAGCAAACATTTAGTAAACCTATGGTGTGACAAATACTATGCTAGTTTTGATGTTATAAAAATGATTAAGGCATGACTGCTGCCCTCTAGGATTCCATAGTTGTGGTGGAACTGGCTGTGATTATCAGGCTGTTATAAATTTTGTAGATTGGTAGATCTTTTTAGTGTGATAATCCATTATAATACTTTTGGTTTTTGATGGCATTAAGTGTGTGATACCTCTGAAACTGTAATAAATCCCTTTGCACTGGAAGGATTTAGCCTTGAGTAAATGGATTCAATTCTCTAGGCAGGAAAACTTGACTTAGTATTTTTCTAGACATTAGTTCATTGCAGATGTTTTTGATGCAGATAAACAGGCTCCACAACACTTACACAGAGGTTTTATTTATGAGAAAACAAATTTGAAATCAAGGCTTTTAAAAAATATTTCAGACTCTTGCAATAAAATTAGAATGATAGTGTATTGAAGCAGATAGTTATGGTGTCAGTTAACAGGTAAGCATGGCTATTTGGATGACAACTTTTCTACATTGTGTCAAGAACATAGCCACTGTAATTAAAACTCACCTTTTTTTTTTTTTTTTTTTTTAAAGACAAGGTTTTACCCTGCTGCACCAGCTGGAGTGCAGTGGCTCCATCATAGCTCAGTGATCCTCCTGCCTCTGCCTTGTGAGTAGCTGGCACTACAGGTGCGTGCCACCATGCCCGCCCAGCTCATTTTTAAATTTTTTTTTGTAGAAACGTATTCTTGCTATATTGCCTAGGCTGGTCTCAAACTCCTGGGCTCAAGTGATCCTCCACCTCAGCCTCCCAGAGTGCTAGGATTACAGACATGAGCCACCACCACACCAGGCCTGAAAACACAGATTTAGTTTTTTTAATTGACAAAAGCATAGACTACTTATTCTGGATATTTGCCTTTAATACCTGTAGGTAATATTTAGAACACACAGGCATGGGAATTTTAAAATGGTTAGCTTTTTAAGGTTTGTAAAATAGATTTCAAAAAAAAAGAAGAAAAGGAACAAACTAGAATTATAAGAAGATTGTGTTCTGAAAATTTGTCGATTCTCTGAAAATCAAAATCTGTTTTCCCAGAAAAAGTCTTTTCTGTAACATAAGCCTTTTGATTTGATTTCTAGGCACCCCACTGCAGTTAACCTATAAAAACCTAACAAAGAGGTGTAATAATGTTTTGGTGGTAAAATGTGTTCTGATCGACTTTTAGTTTTTGTTTTGTTTTTGTTTTTTAAAATCTTCTCAGCTCTTTGGACTAATAAGTGCTTTGGCCTACAAGTGCTATGATTATGAGGTGGAGGAACTGATAGCCTTGCTAATCACCCTCCCTCCCCACCTTCCTAGCTCCTCGCTATTTAAAAATCACTCTGTTATGAGTTCCATATTGGGATGCTTAGACTGTCTCAGTGAGACATTGCTGTTAAGCTGAAGTTACATACAGAAGCCTCCCTAATTTCTCCCACTTGCTTGCTGGGTATTATGAAACCTACCTCCTGCTCTAACCCTATAGGAGAGAGTGTGAGGGATAGAAAAGCTTCAAAAGGTTGAAAGTGAGAAACAGAAATAAGGCTTGGGAAAATGAGGAGTGATGTAATATGAAGTTTATAACTTTACCTTCTGTGTCCTTTTTCATTTTCTACCCATTTACTCCTTCTGTTAGGCACAGTATAAAGAAAGAAGCCTGTCCTATGACAGGTGCTGTGCTATACTTCCATATGCATTTCCACATTTAACTGAGTCTTTGAAATGTGTTTCCAAAATACATAGAAAAGTCATAGCCGAGATAGCTATTTATTACGGATGAAGAAACAGGATCGGAAAGTCCACGTAATTTGCTAAGGTCATGTAACTAGTGGTTGGACAGAACTCGGATCTGAATCTAAGGGTGACTGACTATAAGCCTGTTCCCTATACCACGTACCTTTCTTAGGAATAAGGAGCAATAGTGGAAAGGGCATTTTGTATCTTTTGCCTTCTCCATTAAAGTATACATTTGAATTGTTGGCAAAGAATTTTCAATTATACTTTTTAATGGAAGTGGCTTTGTGGTACATGTTTCATAATAGATGTCAGATATTAACTAAGGTCAGATATTAATGATATTCATTAGCTGAAAGAGATGAGTTATTACACTAATAAAATTGTTACAAATATTGTTCTTTTGTAAGTTTGGGTTTATTATATAATGGAAAAGATACACTAAGTCCAAAGCATTCTTTATCTTTTTATAAAATAAAATATTCAACCCAGATTAACAGATTGTGTTAGCATGTTTTCCTAATCAAGTTTCTTTTTTCTCATCTTTTTAAATATATACAACTGACCTCGTGTCTTTTTTTCTGTCTAAATTTAATTCATCAAAAGAACGAAGCAGCATGCAAAGAATGGGTTATTACACTGAACTATAGCAAATGCTGCCCATTTGTAGGTTTGTGTTTGTAAAGTCTGTACATAGTTAGTGTCTCTGTCTTTGTATCTCTCTAAATATATACTATATATACTCACATAATAAGATGTGTTTATATAGTTTGTACTCAAATCTGAATCTTCTGCCTCAAAAGCTTGATCAGGTGGCTACTGTACAATATTGCCTTCATTTCTGCTAATTATATCATTTATTCCTAGGTGAGTTAGTACAAGTAGATGGAAGGTCTTTGTTGCTTAATGATTCTCTGTCACATTTCAGACACATGCTGCAGGAGAGCCTCTTTGTAATTTGCCCTGTCAGCAGATAGCAATTTCCTATGCCTTAGTACAGACTCACCAACCATTCAAGGCTGCACTTCCTTCTGGAGGAAACAATAGGATTCTTCCATACTGGCTTATTTCTGATTATTATAGTGTTTCATACTGGTTTGTTCCTATAAATCTTACTGTAACATAAACTCCTCACTTGTGGAAGAGTCTGTCTCATCTAAAGCTCCAAATGGGAATTTTATTTGCTACTCTTTTGCCACTGTGTCAAGTTCTTGCATTGACAATGATTTCCTTTACCACCTTCCAAGCCTTTTCTTCTTAGCCTTCCTTTTATTCTTCAGTTGTATCCAAGAATGTACCCTTTGTCCTCCCTAATAAGTTAGAGCATTGTTTTCTAGTGGGAATACTAGCTTGGTTTTGTAGCATTATTATCCCACAGAGGAGGATATCTACAGTACAGCCCCTTCCATGTCATTCCAACAGTTTATCATTGCCCTTGTTTATTAAGCCTTTACATAAAGATTGGCAAATAGGTTTTACACTGTTGTTGTGCCAACTCTAAATGACTGGTATATCTGACACTGGAATTTAAGCTTCATTAGGGTAGGGATCTTTGTTTTGGTTACTGAAGTTATTCTAAGCGTCTAGAACCATGACACATAGTAGACATTTATTAAATATTTTTGAATATAGGAACTGATACATAGTAGACACTTACTAAATGCCTTTGAATGTAGGAATGTGCAAAAGTCAGCTGGCAATGTCTACCTTCCATGGGCATTGGGAGAAAGGACTATCAAGTACCTCCCCACTAAAAACTCATGCAGTAACCACAGATGTTTTTTACTCAAGACTCTTTGGAGTGGCAGACCTAGTGCTAAACTAGTATCATTAATGTTCAGGATGAATTGATGTAAGCATTTTACTTGAGTCTGTTGGAGAAACTGAGGTTTAATATGTCAGTGACTTGTAAATGTCAAAGAGCTGTACTCAACTATCCCTGAGGATAGTCAACCCCCTTACAATAAGGGGGTTCTATTTCTTTATATCATAATCTGTAAATACATGTCAAACAACCATGCTTCTTAAAAACTAGTACACATCAGTTCTATTTATGTTACATTGATGTAAACAAGTCATATGGGTATATCTGGGTATAAAGAGAACTGGGAAAAATAGTCCCTGGCAGGGCAGCTATTTCCCAGTGAGAATTTTGTGCCATAGAAGAAAAGAATGGATTTTTGGTGAATATAAGTGGCTGTCTTTGCCACAGAAGGGGACAGGAAGTAACCCTGTAGTCGAACAAGTTAGACATCTGTATGGAAATACATTATTTCGTTGTACAAATGTGGTTAGAATATTTATTTGGAAAGTTGGGGGCATAGATGATATCATCTTAATTCAGGCTACAATATTGATATAAAAGCAAACTATTAAATAGTTGTGATGGAAGTCTTCAAATATCCTAACACAGTAAGAGTATGGTTGAAGATTCAACTGGGCAGTGTACCACCGAAAGGAATGAAAAGTCTGAAAATGCCCCGAACCTTTTACATAAAAAGCTTAGGAAGCATTCTGGTGGGGGAAGAGGTCAGAGTAGAACTGGGAGTATGTCTACATTTACATAGTATTTCTAGTGCCTGAGAAAAGATATTAATTAGCCACGTCAAAGAATTTGGTGGGGTATTGGCAGGTAGAAATTAGGATGGGGCTAAAGCCTAATCCCCACCCCAAGTTACTTCACCACCTCCCCTTTTTCCCCACCCCCAACCCCTTGGCTACTTCTACTGGGGCTTCATTTTTATTTTATTTTAATGAATAGAGTATATAAGTCATAAGGAGAAACTCAAAATAAAGATCAAGTAGAAGAGAGGGCCATGAACCTCCTAGGATATTGTCAGAGGGTAAATAGGATTTTTAGAATGACTGATGTTTAGAAGGAAAAGCTAAGGACAATATAGATGATTCT
>CAUYRT010078819.1:0-55092 GCA_963574885.1 Lepilemur ruficaudatus
GTAAATGCATAGAATAGGGTAGAAAGTCTAAATTCCATGAGATCGGGGATTTTTGTCTGTTGTGTTCACGATATGAGTAGAACCTAGATTAGTGTTGCCCAAGTGCATTGTGGGTGCTTACGTTCTGGTTAAATGAATAAGGCAGTGGTTAAGAATGTGAGCCATGGAGTCAGAACTGGATTCTCTTCCCATATTTGCCATTTTTAGGTCTGTGTCCTTAGGATATTTTCTTATTTGTGAGCATTATTACATTAGGTTTTCTGGTATTTAAATACACTTGAAATCATTTGATGCAGATATCTTTTTTATTTCTCCTTTCATATTACAGCATAAGCATTTTCACATACCTTTTCTAAAGACTGCACAGCATTCTATAAATTACTATGACTTCTTGAGTCATAAAGTGTTAGACTAGATTGTTTTTGGGAATTTATCAACAAATTTGTGAACATATTTGTGCGTAAAGCCTTGCCCACATTCCAGATTTCCCAAGGAGAGGTTTCCTGCCATGGCATTAAGGAAAATATCTCCATATTTTGATAATGTCGCTAAACTGCATTTCAGAAAGGTTATGCCAGTTAAGTATATGAGTGTGTTTTTCTTAGCCCACTTTCTCAGTATTTTTTAATCTTGTCTTTGCTAGTGTGGTATATGAATAATATTAATTTACTTTATCTGGGTTTTTGATTATTGTCAGAACTGAAATTTTTCATGTTTACTGTTTTAAAAATTTTGTGTTTAATGAATGGTCTTCAAGAATAATTTATTTGCTCGTTTGTCTTAGTACCTTTCAGTTATTTAACAAATGAGTACCTACTTTGTGCCAGGCACTGTTTTATCTAGACTATAGGGATTTAGCTTTGAACAATGGCCCTGCCCCTCAAGAGGCTTATGTTCTGGTAATTTAATTCTACTGATTTGCCTGGATTCTTTACATGTTTTCCCTTAGGTTTGAATATAAAGTTTGTGCTTTTTGTATACTTAAATATTGATCCTTTGTAATTTTTTCAATTGATTTCAAACCTAGAAAGTCCTCTTTCCAAAGATTTTGTAAATATACACATGTGTTTATTTAATATTTTTTAAGGCACTTAACTCAATCCATCTGGAATGCATTTTTTATGTACTGTGAAGCAAGCAACTAAATTGTGCAGGTTTTCCCCCATTTAAAAAAAGCCAAATAACATTTACATATTGGTTCCTACCACACCACCACCCTCTTTTTTGGTGTCTTTCTAAAGAAGGATTTGTTGAACTGTTTCCTTCCGTTGATCTTCTACTTTTATATAATTGTTTTTGTGACGACTTCCATTTTGCTTAATGAAGCTTTTTTCCCCAAAATATTATGGGGGTACAAATATTTTGGTTATATGTATTGCTTTTGTACAGTTTGAGCCAATGTTCTAAATGTGCCCATCAACCAGATAGTGTGCATTGTACCTGTTAGGTGTGAATTTACCTAAGGTACTTTTTTACTTACAAGTTTTTTGATGGTGCTGATTGAGAAATAATTTACAATGCCATAAAAATATAGTTTAGCTGAATTATTTTGAATTCTTTGAAAAGTATTAACATATTGTCTTATCTAAAGTTGTCTGAGTTGGTATATGTTTTCCCTATGAGGGGAAAAAAGCTCCTCCCTAATGGATAAAGGATAGGGAAAGAGAGCTTAAGTAAGCAAACATTCTGGAGAAGGGAAAGGATCTATTTGAACTCTGTTTTAGTTTAGAGGTGCGTTTAGAGGTGAGGTGAGACTCAAGAGCAATACAGTTTAAATTCAGCACCCTTGTTGGGGAACAATTTAGAGTCTTAGAAGAAAATATTAACTGTGATCCCTTCTGATTCGGTCCATTTTCATTTGGGTGAAGAAAGCAGGATCCTTATCTGCTGCCTGCTGGGATGTGTGGCAGGACTAGAGACTTAATGGGATTTTTTGTAGTTTTCTGGCTTATATATTATAGATCATATCATTGTGTTCTTTTTTATATAGCAATAACTACAGTCTAAACATGAAAGAAGCATAGTTTGAAAGTCATGATCATAGTGATCTAGAATAATGATCCTCAAATTAGTTTTATCATATTGCTTATTTAAAAAACATGTATTGTCAATATGTATATATTCATAAATTGTGTGACTATACTATTGCATTTGCATTGTAAAATGTGATACAAATAAAGAGGATAAAGATAAAATGAGCAATATTATAAAAAGAATTCACCTGTTAACAGTGCAGAAATGTTCTGTTCTCACTAGAAATACTGTTCTGGGTGCTTAGTTTTTAAGCAATTTTTTAAAACTATACTGTCATGAATAAAATAATATCTCAGGGACAACATACATGCAGTGTGTTGCAACTGATGTAAGTCCATATTATAGGGGTTTTTTTTCATTGTTTTGAGACAGAGTCTCACTTAGTCACCCCAGTTAGAGTGCAGGGGCATCATCACGGCATACTGCAACCTCAGACTCCTGGGCTCAAGCGATCTCTTGCCTCGGCCTCCTGAGTACCTGGGACTACAGGCATGCACCATGCGAGACTCGTTTTTTTCTATTTTTGATAGAGAGAGGGTCTCACTCTTGCTGGGGCTGGCCTCAAACTCCTGAGCTCAAGTGATTCTCCCACCTCAGCATCCCAGAGTGCTAGGATTACAGACATGAGCCACCATGCCCAAACCCATATTATAGTCTTGATCTTAACTTTTTGGCATACTTGTCAGATCTCATTAGATGGTGATGGTCCTTTTTTTTTGTAATATGGAGGTGAAAGAACAATACTAGGAATAGAAGTGTCACTTCCCATACTCTTTGCCTGTTTTTGCCTTGTCTTCCATCTAAGGCTCTTCCGGAGGAATCATTGAACCATTTGTCTATTCATGAAGTTAAGCTAGATGACTAGATTTGTATGTCTATTTATTGGGCATATTTAAACTCTAATATGCTGAGAGCAGCTGAATAAATGCGGGCTTAACTGTCAGCCTCTTTTTGAGTTCTCCACTCCTTCCTCAGAATACCGAGTAATATGTGGCCTGTGACCACCTGACATATTGAATCAGTAAGGCCTCTCTACTGTAAATACATAGTGAAAATTTACAAAAGCTAATTTTATCTCTGGGCAAAAAAATAGTTGTAATATTTTCTTCCCACACCCCATTGTATTACTGTGTGTACTCTACTTTAGGGAGAGTAGTGATTTAGAATGTTGGATTTTATATAAAATTGCTGAATAGTCTCACCTCCAGCACAGTCCTTTTGGTGTTTTTAACATTGTAGATATCATGGGATTGTTTTAAGAGCTTTAAAAAATACATTTAAGTTTGACCTTTTAATGTTAATGCTATGTATTTCCTATGTCAATAGAAATCCGATTAAGTGAATTATGTTTTGCTAAACTTAATCTGAAAATATAAAGGTTGACTGGCAAATGTGCATTAAATTGTTATTGATCATAGTCATAAACGTTATGCTATGTTATCACAGCTGTTTGAGATGGAGAACGTTTTTACTGTGTCATCAGATCCTCATCCCCCTCCTGCAGCCCCTCCTTCAATTTCTTTACCTTTATCTTCATCTTCTACCTCATCTGGGACTAAAAAACAAAAGAGGACCCCCACGTATCAGAGATCTGTAAGTGAGGAAAACAGTCACCCCAGCTTACCTTGCTTTGTGTTAAGAGCATGACTTAGGAGGGCCACTCATTTTGGTTGAAATGCCCTGCAGACTCACTTTCTAACTTCCCTAAGCCTTTCTTTCACATTGAATCTTGAAGGATAACTTTAGTATTTTAGGGCCTTGCTGCTCAGTGTGTCCATGAATCAGAAGCATTGTTACCACCTTGGATCTTGTTAGAAATGGAGAATCTCAAATCCCCACCCCACTGAATTTGATTTTGTTTTTAAACCAGCTCACCAGATAAGTTTTAGAAGCCCTGGTTTAGATCCCAGACTGTAGAAGTAGACCTTCTTGGTTTGAATCTTTTACCATTTGACTTTGGCAAGTAATTTAACTTCTCTGTGTTTTGTTTCTTCATTGGTAAAATAGGGATAGTAGAATATTACTTTGTTGTGGACTTTTGTGAAAATTAAATGTCAAACAGAGTAGTGGCTAGTGTGAAAAAATTAGAGCTTAACCACTTCCACCTACACATGTGGTGGCTTCAATTTGACCATGTCACATACTGTTTACTCACATTTTGGTTTATTTTCTAAAATTTTAGTCATTCTTTTTTCCTAATGAAAATATATCCTTTTTATTAATAATGCCTAACAACTCACTTAAACAAAAATACTTATAAATCAAAATTTCAATGAAAGGATCTAAAACTAATTGTAATGATTTGGAAATGTTACTACTATAGTAAATTATAGACCTAGCCTTTGCTGGAGATTTTGTCCTATTTTGTGCTTCACTTAAACTTAAAAAGTAATTTGTTTTTGTTGTGTTACTCAAGGTAAAATGAAATATCCAATGTGATAATATTTGATGACCTAAATAGATTCCGTTGCATTGCATTTAAATAGCTCCTCTTTCACTAAAGAATGAAAAAGAAATGACAGTATTGAGAGATTTCATCAGTGTCTAAAACATGAAGGGTTTCTTTCAGGTGAATGGTTTCTTTAAATGTACCCGTGAAATGATTGAATTTTTTAGAAAGGAAAAGGTTTTGCTGTTTTGGAGTTTTGTCTCTGAAGTTCTCTAACTATTTTAGATCGTTTTCCATTAAAGGACATAAGCATGCATTACTCTGAAATTTTCTAGTTTGAATTAAGTATTGCATAGAAAGTTTTACTGTGTTAATTTCTACTAACTTTAAATATGCCTTCAAGATGCATGGCTTACCAAATAGTATTAAGGTGTCTTTTGAAGTTTCAAAATGGGGGTAAACAAGGAAAGGTCTTGGTAGTTGGGGTTGCCATCTCTTGAATATTGGTTAACATTTGTTCTGAAATTACTGTTTTAGTAATTTAAGGTAAAGGCAGTTTCTGCTAATGTAGTTGCTTTATTTTAATATTAAACTCCGGTAATTCCATTTTGTCTGGTAAGTGAAAATTCTACCATAAGTGGGGATATTTCCTCAAAATAGTTGTTTCTTCTGAAATGTTTTATTAACTGAATTAACATTTCAGTAATAAAAGCCCATAATCTTCCTTTTATCTATTTTACGTTTATTTGCCTTTTCGTATTGAAGATTGAGTGATTTGTTGACCAGGTTTAGTATGCTGTGGAGATAATGTACAGATCTGTATATATTGAGTTCTTTTTCTTTTTAAAACAGATGAGCTTTGATCCAAACCTTCTCCACAACAATGGACACAATGGGTACCCCAATGGTACTTCAGCAGCACTGCGTGAAACTGGGGTTATTGAAAAACTGTTAACCTCTTATGGATTTATTCAGTGTTCAGAACGTCAAGCTAGACTTTTCTTCCACTGTTCACAGTATAATGGCAACCTGCAGGACTTAAAAGTAGGAGGTAATCTGTCAGTTCTCCTTTTTAAAAATGCAATCACAAAATTTCTCTTGCACATCCACTTGTTCATGAGAGTGTTTTTCAAGAGTGTTTTAAAGAATACAAATAAAAATTTTTTTAGTTGCACCAGTTACTGAAGTATGTCTGTATAAATTAGCAGATTTCCTAATTTCTGTCATGATCATGTCTTTTTGTAGGGTGAACAACTAATTGACTAAAAAAATGTCTTTGCATATTTTTACAATAAATGCTTGGAAGATCAGTTGTTCCCCGTAATGATAGTTTATATATTAGATTTTAAGCAGTAAAAATATTTAACTTTATAATCTTGTAATTATTGTACCAAGTACTGTTTTTGATAGTGCCTAAAAGAAAATGACTCTTAGAATGTCACCACTTGCACTGTATGGAAATTCATCTCAGGTAACACTATAGAAATAACTTTCACATGTGAAAATGTTTGGCTTATTAAAGGACTGAAGTTATTAGGGCTCTGTGTTTTTTATAAAACATCTCTGAGAAAGGAAATGAGTACAATATAGCCAACATGAGTATTTGCTGTACCAAATACTCAAGGAGTGCATGCTATAGGAGCATTATTTTGATTAATCCTCACAGCATTCCTGTTATGAAGTGTTCTCATTTTACACATGCGGAAACTGAGGTACAGATAGGTTAAAAAAAAAAACTTGCCAAAAGTTATGATTGGTATATTGTCTTGTTTGCAGTATGTGTAAATGCCATGAAAATTAAGGCTAAGACATTGCTCTCCTAGTCTAAGGCAGTGAGGTTCAGAAACATTACCGTATTATCAGAGTTACCTGGAAGGGCTGTTAAAACACAGATTGCTGTACTTGATCCCCAGGGTTTATATTTGTGTAGCATAGTAATGAGGCCCAAGAATGTGCATTTTTACTAATGCAAATTCAATGATGTTGATGCTGCTGGTCCAGGGACTGCACTTTGAGAACACTGGTCTACAGGCAATTCAAATGCTACGTTAAGTGTAGCTTGGAAGTAAGAATATCATTTTGCAAAAAATAGTCCAAACACAGTACGTTCTTTATTTTAGATGACGTTGAATTCGAAGTATCATCTGACCGGCGGACTGGGAAACCAATTGCTGTTAAACTGGTGAAGATAAAACCAGAAATCCTCCCTGAAGAACGAATGAATGGACAAGTTAGTGACTTTGATGCTTTTTGTTTTCTTAGGGCCCTGCATTTGCATATCTTTCACATTAGAAAAGGAAGATTCTCCCCATCTCCTCAGTTTGCACGCAAGAGAGCTATAGTATATAAAGACTATTTTAAAATTATATCAAAAGCACTGGCATTTCTTGACCCGAAATAAAAATATGGTCAAGACTCAATTTGGGTTTTTACATATTAAGTCTATACTTACAGTCAATTTATGTACTGTAAGTTTGAAACTTGGCAGCATGACATCCTCTTGTGGATCATATTAAAATGCATCCCTGTATATAGTATAGAGGATATTAAAATTCAGTTTATATTGCAGTGCTGCTCCTGAAATGATTAGCAATGGAAATTTTTTTTTTTTTTTGACTGGTAGGTTGTGTGCGCTGTTCCTCACAACTTAGAGAGTAAATCTCCAGCTGCCCTGGGTCAGAGTCCAACAGGGAGTGTATGCTACGAACGTAATGGGGTAAACTTGTGTATTTTTCTTAAACCTTTGCCTGATCCACCATGTGATCTATAAGCGTACTTTAAAATTCAAAATAGAAAACGTAAGCTGCAGTTGCTAAAATCAGTTTTGAATTTGGTTTCTAAGAGGCTTCAAGTGCAGCATAATCAAAAAATTTAAAAAGAAAGAAATCCATAGGACTTCCAAGTGTCTTAGCTTTCCCAAGTGTGACCTTAGTTAGAACATTAAGGTAAAATGTTCCTTTTAATCACGTATTGGGGGTTGTGGGGGGGATCTTTTTTCTGGTTCCTTTTAAGCACTAACTCCAGCTTTTTTGTTTGGAATGCCTTACATAAAATTGTTTTTTTGAAATGTAACTACAGTCTCTGGGCAAATGCTTCCACATGTGTAAGCTTTTTGAAGTTGGATTGCTGCTCAGCTGTGGACTCGCAAAAGTCATCAGTACCTTGGAGGGGAAGTGTGTGTTTATATGAATAAAACAACTTGTCATAAAGCATTTAATTTTAAGAGATTTGGCTTAAAATGCCAGTATAGTGGTATTTAAGTAAGTAAATCACAGTATACAGTGAGTGTGCATCCTGCCAAGATAGTAATAATAACTTATTAATTCACAGGAAGTGTTTTATCTGACTTACACCCCTGAAGATGTCGAAGGGAACGTTCAGCTGGAAACCGGAGATAAAATAAACTTTGTAATTGATAACAATAAACAGTAAGTTCTTTTAAAAATGACTCTTGTTGATATTTTTACATTAAGAAATTTGAAGTAAATCCTGGATAGTTTTTGTGATCTTTTAAACTTTTTTAATTCATCAGTTAAGTATTACTATTTTAGGGTTTTGAGTATTTTATGACAGGAATTGTGCAGGCTGTCAGCAATAAGAAGGTAATTAAAACATGGTCTGAGTTTTCAAGGAGCTGTTTAGAGATCAGTGAAGGTTTTGCAAAAGTAACAGTGCTTGAGGTAAGTTTTGAGGCAAGGGTATAGAGTCACTAGGGAGTTGAGAAAAAAGAGCATTGTGGGTAGAGGAAAATGGTCAAAAGTTTAAGTTGACTTAACTGACTGGCTTGGAGGAAGGTGAAGTTTGAGCTTTCTCTCATAATCGTAGGAATCTTTGAAGGATTTAAAACAAGGAAGTATGATTGGCTTAGCTCTTTGGAAGTGGTGGGGATACTTTAGACTAGAGGCAGTGATAAGAGAGTTAATATGAAAGATGGGAGCCTAATACAGATAGCCCAAGGGTGGTGGGGTGAAGTCAGATCACATTAGGAAGATAAAATCATCGAGCTTAATAAGTGATTAGCTAGAGATGTCATTAGAATTAAAGGGAATCCCAAATGCTATTCTCCTGGTCAGAAGATGGTACCATTAACTAGGCTGAAGAGATATGAGAAAATATTCAGGGTGGGAGAAGAATTATATTTTGGCAGTTTGAGGTGTCTGTGCTATATCTGGATAGAGATACCAAATAGGGAGTTACATGTGTATGGTCTGAGACTTAGAAACTAGTAATGGGCTGGAAATATTAATAGGAAAGTGTAGTTAAGAAAACCCAGGGAGATTTATTTTTATTCTGGGGTACGAGAGAGATACAAGCAGAGAAGGAAGTTAAAAATAGGAAGTTGAAGAAAGTGCTAGGAATGTACTATGTAAAAGCATATGGAAGCAAAAGTCCCAAGAGCATGTGCAGGATTCTTTGCCTTGAACCTTACCCTTTACAAGGCTAGGAGGAATCCAATTGAGGTGTGGGTTTCAGGATATATTTGTTCAGTCTGAAGGCCTCAATTTAATAAAGTTCTTTTGTGTGCCAAGCGCTTGTACTGAATATTTTGTGTATTATTAATCCTTAGAATAGCCTTACCTGATAAGTTTCTTCATTTGTAAAATGAGGTATAAATTCTCACAAAGTTATTTGCCTAAATTCGTATAAGCTTTTAAATAGTAGACTTTAAAATCCCTGCCTAACTCTAAAGTGTTTTCACTGCAATAAGTTACAAAAGCGAGTAGAATTTTTCTGGTGTCTGTTAGACTCTTAAAGTTTTTAAATAAAAAGCACAGTTTGTCCGTGAAGAATTAAGGGAAACTAATTGATTGGTCTATAGATCTTCTCTTAAAACATCTACACCAACAGTACTATTATTGTGTCTTATGTAGTCTATGCTGTCTTTAAGACAAAATTAAACTTTCATTGCTGCCACTGTTCAAAGATCAGCGCAGTATAGCAACATGTGGTGTCTAATTTCAGTTCTCCAGTGTAGGTGAATGTCATCATTTCTAAAACCACAGCAAGTTGTCTTAAAATCACTATATTTACTCAGCTTTCTTTTATGGCTGTTTAATCAGAAATAATTAATTGGATAGCTACTAAATTTAGCACTCAATTGAAAATAGAGACCATCTCTTATTTATCTCTGTCACTAGTACCTTAGTTTGTAGATGTAATAATTACTCAAATGTTCAATGAATAACCTTTATGAAAACTTTATTGTTCCCTACTTTTGATAGCATTCACTTTGCGGCTTATTTCAGTGGAATATAAAAGCAGAGTAGAACATCAGGTACCCAAGTGTAAGTTTGTAAAAACAAATCTTTTAACAATAGTCCCAGAGAAGAATGATCTGTGCATGTGCCAGATTCAGAAGGCTAGGGAGTTTGAGCAAAAGTCCTTTGCATATGAAGCCATATGAAAAAGATCAGATGTCATAAATCTTACATTTGTCCTTAATGATGACAGAATTCTCAAAGCCCCAGAAAACTAGTTTCTCTAGACTTACATTTAACTATGCCAGTGCATTTTTAACTCTCCTTTGATCCCCCCTCCCAATTATTCCTTTCTAGTACTGGTGCTGTAAGTGCTCGTAACATTATGCTGTTGAAAAAGAAACAAGCCCGCTGTCAGGGAGTAGTTTGTGCCATGAAGGTAAGAATCAATAATTTGAGAAACTTGTTTTTTTCTCTGACTACTTTTAAGTCTTTTACTTCAATTCAAGCTTTTTATTTTTACTTTTGTCTTATCTTTTAATAATATTTCACTATTAACCTCAAAAGTAATCTCTTAAAATTCCTTGGTTGCTAATGCATTATGTTCTTTAAAATGGACTGTTTAATTGGTAATCTTAGACTTACTAAATTATATTGTTTTGACTGTAGTGTAATTGATTTTAAGATGTAATCATAAATTTGTACATGGAGTGGTAATAATGTACTTGGTATTTCTTGGGTGTTTTTGTTTTGCTTTAGGAGGCATTTGGCTTTATTGAAAGAGGTGATGTTGTGAAAGAGATATTCTTTCACTATAGTGAATTTAAGGGTGACCTAGAAACCTTACAGCCTGGAGATGACGTGGAATTCACAATCAAGGACAGAAATGTAAGATAGTTGACTGATTTGATTTTTGGCCTTTTATGATTAGTAGTGGTTTACATTTTTAGAAAACACTTAAAATTATGTGATTTCCCTCTGCTCTAACCCCTTCTGATTTAGGGTAAAGAAGTTGCAACAGATGTTAGACTATTGCCTCAAGGAACCGTCATTTTTGAAGATATCAGCATTGAACATTTTGAAGGAATTGTAACCAAAGTTATCCCAAAAGTATCCAGTAAAAACCAGGTAAATAATGTTTTTCAGAAGAGTCCTCTTTTGCCTCATCAGTAATAGAATAATTTGGTATGATATGCTGCAATTTTATTTTACTTAAATCATGATAGTGGTACAATTAAATATCTCTTGATATGTGTAAACTAAATGGGAAACCACTGATTGATCCATGAATATGTATATATTTTTTTTACTGGGTGTTAAGGAGAAAAGGCCAGAAGAAATGGCTGGTTAAATTGGAAAAAACCTGATTGCATTGGGCTGTAGTTTGGGTGTACATTTTTTTCCTCCTCTCTGGTCTCTCCCCAACTCATCCCCCAGATTTGTTTCCTTTATGGGGGAGCTGAGGACACAAGTGGTGTCATTGCTGAGGAAGCTCCTGAAATCTCTTGGTATCAGAGTGCAGTGGTCTTAACTGACTACAATATTGTGATTTTTATGGTTGTTCATGTGACCGTAGAAAGTGAAGCTTTCACATTGGACTTACATTGTCAATACTTTTTTCCCTTCAGGGAACTATCTATTATAAATAACATGGGTTTGCTATGTGTTCTTCTTGTTTGACTTAGAACTAGGAAGGATGAGAAATCTCCAGCTAAAATCGTTTTTCCTTCTCATCAGAGTGACCCGTTGCCAGGACGCATCAAAGTTGACTTTGTGATTCCTAAAGAACTTCCCTTTGGAGACAAAGATACAAAATCCAAGGTGACTTTGCTGGAAGGTGACCATGTTAGGTTTAATATTTCAACAGACCGACGTGACAAATTAGAACGAGCAACCAATATAGAAGTTCTATCTAATACATTTCAGTTCACTAATGAAGCCAGAGAAATGGTAAGTGTTGGTTATTATCGGATTTATATCTTATATTCAAGTTCATACTACTACATTGAAAATTGTTTAAATTTAATGACCATATTGAGCAGTTGATGGTTAAGAACCATGGACATTTGAGGCAGTCAGGGTTCAACGTATATCTCTGGCAGTTATCCTGGAAATACATGCGAAAAAGTTTTAGAATGGAAATCTGGGCAGGAGGATTGCTATGGTATTTTATAGACAGTGATTCTCTGACCCTTAAATATGAAGAGTAAGGAAATTTAAGCACCACTGTAGAAAGTAGATTTTCCCAGACTGTCCTAAGATTTTTGGTAACCTAGATTAAATAACAGTCAAATAGGTTTTGTTTTATGGCAGAACTTTGCAAATTCTTTTTAAATGATATAGGTCCAGGAGTCACACATACCAGAATTATTTCCCAAACATGTATTATATACTCAGTTTTCATGAGCTAACTTTCTCAGACATAATTTATATTTAATTTTGTTTGGGATCATACCATGTACACTATAATTCACTGTTGTCAGAGGAACTGGGTACATTTAATGCAATTTTCTTGAAACTTTTTTTATTTTTTTTCAGTATTTTTTCCTTTTTTTTGAGACAGAGTCTCACTCTGTTGCCCTGGCTAGAGTGCCATGGCATCAGCCTAGCCCGCAGCAACCTCAAACTCCTGGGCTCAAGCGATCCTTCTGCCTCAGCCTCCCGAGTAGTTGGGACTACAGGCATGCGCCACCATGCCCGGCTAATTTTTTTTCTATATATTTTTAGTTGGCCAATTAATTTCTTTCTATTTTTAGTAGAGACGGGGTCTCACTCTTGCTCAGGCTGGTTTCGAACACCTGACCTTGAGCGATCCACCCACCTCAGCCTCCCAGAGTGCTAGGATTACAGACATGGCGGCAGCCTTGAAGCTTTTCTTAACCTTTGACTTTGAAGAACTGATTGTTATTTGACACTTATGATATACTTTTAACTTTAAAAGTTTGGAGCTCTGAATGTGATTTTTAAGAAACTTTTCAAAAGCAGGATCTGTTTTGCTTTATACTATGGAATATGTAGCTTGGCTACTACCATCAGTACTTAAGCAAGGATTAAATGTCAGAATATTGTTTAGGTCATATTCAAAACTTAAAATAATCATGTGTGCAATATGCAGATATGTAGTGTGCAATTCACTGTCAGGTTGATGATAATTTGTGTTTATTGTTTGAGTAAACATTTGAGTGCCCATCCTGTCCCAGGTACTCTGGATACAGTGCCCTCACAAAGCTGATAATCTAGTAAGAAGGAAGGAAAAAAATGGGAAAGGATTTCCTGTATTTATTCTTCAGACTTTTTTTTTTTTTTGAGACACAGTCTCACTCTGTTGCCTGGGCTAGGGTAAGTGCCGTGGCGTCAGCCTAGCTCACAGCAACCTCAAACTCCTGGGCTCAAGCAATCCTTCTGCCTCAGCCTCCCAAGTAGCTGGGACTACAGGCATGCGCCACCATGCCCAGCTAATTTTTTCTGTATATTTTTAGTTGTCCAATTAATTTCTTTCTATTTATAGTAGAGACGGGGTCTCCCTCTTGCTCAGGCTGGTTTCAAACTCCTGACCTTGAGCAATCCACCTGCCTCGGCCTCCCAGAGTGCTAGGATTACAGGCATGAGCCACCGCCCCCAGCTTATTCTTCAGACTTAAATCTTAAGTCCTTCCTATGCCTAAACTCACATAAATTTTTTCGAGGTAGAAACTAGAAAGTTACATTTGTTTTCTACTTTGAAATGTTGGTCTGTAAAGTATTGAAATTTCTGGAAGTAATGTTAACATTAGCCTTGGTATTTTATGAAATACATTGTATGCATGTGTTTACATTCAAGTATGTTAACTTTTTCTAGTGCATATTGGCCAAGGAGTAGCATCTGGGGAGTCTCTGAAAAATTGCTGAGGTTAAATTACTTTATTGAAAGCAATGAGTTTGTATTTAAATGGAAAAAGAATATATGAATATAGAATTTGGATCCATTAATAGAGAAAATTCTTAATGAATTTAACTTGATGGTGCTTCCAAACTTGACTGTTACCTTTACTTGACAAGCTTCACAGCAGTGGAAATATTATTTGGGTTTCAGGGTGTGATTGCTGCCATGAGAGATGGTTTTGGTTTCATCAAGTGTGTGGATCGTGATGCTCGTATGTTCTTCCACTTCAGTGAAATTCTGGATGGGAACCAGCTCCATATTGCAGATGAAGTAGAGTTTACTGTGGTTCCTGTGAGTATTTTTTGAGAAAAGTATTGGGGGTGGTTACCTGGTGCTTCCTTTTTCAGTTTGAACTGAATTTTGTTTTTTATCATTTGTAGGATATGCTCTCTGCCCAAAGAAATCATGCTGTTAGGATTAAAAAACTTCCCAAGGGCACGGTTTCATTCCATTCCCATTCAGATCATCGTTTTCTGGGCACTGTAGAAAAAGAAGCCACTTTTTCCACTCCTAAAACCACTAGCCCAAATAAAGGCAAAGAGAAGGTAAGTTTTACATGATCAAAATGGTTTTTTTAGCTCTTTATTATTCTTCTGTTAAAGGCTCATAATAATAGAGTCTACATAATAATGGAGTTTGTCTCTTTTAGAATTCCCTGTAATATTAACAGTGAGCTAATGAAAGCAAGATTTCTTAACCTCAGTTGACATTTCAGGATGGATAATTCTTTGCTGTGGGGAGTGAGATGTTTAGTAGCATCCCTGGCCTCTACCCACTAAAGGCCGATATCTTCACTTTCCCATATGACAGGGGAAAGTGTCTCCAGACATTGCCAAACGTCCCTTGGAAGGCAAACTTGCCCCCAGTTGAGAACCTCTTATTTAAAATGGTAGTGCTTGTCTTCCAGGCAGTTTAAAAATTCCAAAGTTGGGTAGACTCAGTTCACACTTTTGTGCTCCATTTATTGAAAAATCCACTGAATAGGAAATATAAAGATGGCTGAGATGGCTTCTGCTTTCAATAAAATGACAAATTGAGAGTTGTAGAGAAATAAGTATGAAATGTTGCCATTAACGGTCAATGAAAATGCTCTGGTGAAAATTCTAACTGGCAGGATCTTAGGGATGATTTCAGTAAGGTATTGACACTTAATAAGTGGAGATAGGAAAAAGCATTCCTCAGAGTAGAGGTAGAGATGAGAAAAATTCAGGCTTTCTTCAGAAAACAATGAGTAACTCATTTGACAGGAAGTGTTTTTGTTTTCTGGTGAGTAATAGGGGAAATAAGGATGAAAATTTGGGATACAGCTAGACTGAAAGGGTGTTTGTTGCTACAGTAAAGAATTTAGACCTTGTTCTGTACCCAATTAAAAGATTTCTGTTGGAAGATGACATCAGGTGTGTGCTTCAAGAAAATAATGGTAGCAGTATTGAAGCCTGGATGGGGTGGAGGAAGACAAAAGATGAAAAGAGTTTAATAGGAAATTACTTAAAAGTTAAGGTAGTCTTAGAACTAGGAATAGAGTTAGTGGATGTAGACCAGAGAACGTATGTAAGAGAGATACTGGAAAGTCATATAATTTAAAGATAACTGCTTAGGAGCTAGAAAGAGCATAGATAGCATCTTGCTTATGACTTATTTATAGTTTGGGAAATTACTTCATCTCAGAACTTGTTTTTAAACTTAAAAAATAATTGTCTCCTATTTTGTTTCAAACGTCCCCACAGTGCCTAGCTCATAGTAGAAATTTTACATGTGCAGTTGATACTGTTAACAACAATAAAAATAAATTTCAGCGGGGCTTATTTTTAATGGCTTTTAACTCAGAATGCCCTGTTATCACATCTCTGGCAGAACCAGCTTGATCAAGACAGGCTTTGTGTGAGACTTTTCCTGCTCTTTTATTGTTTTCTTTTTCTTAGATCAATACTGTGTCCTGGTAAGTCCTTCTGTCATTGTGCTTATCACAGTGTATTACACTTACCTGTTTATGAATGTTACCTCCTCACCTGCACTGGCTCCTTGGAGGCATGGATTGTCTTATCCCTATTTAATATACTTGGTGTATAGCATATTATCAGATGTTGACTGGATATTGAGATTGGTGAGTAGAGAGGGTTGAGAGCAAAAAGTGAACGCTGAGATTTTTGAGTTTGGTTGATTTGGAAAAAAGTTGATGACATTAAAGTCAGACCTGAATTGACTGACATCATTGCTCTTAAGCAAACTCAAATTCTCTGGATCATTTTGTGCTTGCCTTTGTAAACTTGGCCAAGTTTATTTAACTTCCTAAGTCTTCTCCAATTTGTAAAATGAGGGATAACAGTAACTATGGAGATGGTTTTATCGTAACATTACGTTTGATAACATATAATGCCTGGTATATTGCACATATTCACTAAGTAATTGTTACATCGCAGTTATAAAAGGAGTAGGAATGGTAGAAGCAGAGAAATGAATTGGTCTAGATTTTTTAAGAACTAATCGTTCATATAAGACAATTTAAGTGTTGTGGAAATATTGGTATATCATAACTTAATCACCTACTTTGTATCAAGTTCTCTGAATTATACTAGATCCTATACCAAGTTCTTGTGCATTGGTGAGTATGTTGATTGACTGTATGTACAAAATATCATGGTTCACGCCTATAATCCTAGCACTCTGGGAGGCCGAGACAGGAGGATTGCTTGAGCTCGGGAGTTCAAGACCAGCCTGAGCAAGACCCCGTCTGTATTTAAAAGATATATATATATATATGTGTGTGTGTGTGTGTGTATATATATATATGTATATGTGTGTATATATATATATATATATATACACACAAAATATTATGTGAGGTACTATGGGATACTAAAGTACTAAAGAGGATACTTCTGTTCCTTCTTTAGGGGATACTAAAGCTTTTTGCCCTGTAGAATTTCTGCCCAGTTGAAAATAACATGCCTAGTTTGATTTCTGATTGGCTATGAGGAATATAAAATAGATGTATTGAAAATTTTCAATAAACTTTCCCTCCTCAGCAGCAAAAATTAGATTCTTAAGACTATAAAAGACACATTGCAGCAGATTGAGCCAGTCTTGGGTTAAGGCAAGACCACCTTTATTCATGTGAATAATCTGTTATTGTTAACCCTGGAATAAGAAATTTCTTTGGCTGTACCAAGCCTTTGGTTTTCTACTTTTTTAGGAGGCGGAGGATGGCATTATTGCTTATGATGATTGTGGGGTGAAACTGACTATTGCTTTTCAAGCTAAGGATGTGGAAGGATCTACTTCTCCTCAAATAGGAGATAAGGCAAGATAATTTTGCTTATTTGAGATGGTTAAAAGTTGTCATCTTAATCATCAGTCCTGTAGGATGGGCTCTTTAAATTGTATTAAGTTTGCTAAACTATTTTTTGTTAAATATATGAACATCTTACCATTTAAAAGCAGTTTATTAAATTAAAACAGGGTGTAGCAAGCTCTTTGAGGGACCAGTATTTAAGAATTAGATAAGATATACTTAAATCCATTAGCTTAAATAAAATTAATAGCATCAGTGAGAAAGTTAAAACAATTACTAAAACATTATCAGAGTAAAAGCACACCAAAGATTTTACATTGCTGTTTGTTTTTTTCTCATACTTAGAATGTCTGCTTTTTGAATAGCCATTCTTTAGAGAAATTAAGAATCTACAAGGAGTAAACACTAAAGGACAAAACTTAATCCTTTGTGAAAAGTAGAATGAGACAGAAGTGTTAGTTTTGGTGAAAATCTGTTCCTTTGGAGTAGTTACAACAGAAGTAACAGAAGTGAAAAGCATTGTCTGGGGGTGGGTGATAGGTCTCATTTTCAGAGTTCAGGAGTTTGGCATGGAAGTGATATGTTGTTATTAATAAGCATCCTTATTTTTCACAGGTTGAATTTAGTATTAGTGACAAACAGAGGCCTGGGCAGCAGATTGCAACTTGTGTACGACTTTTAGGTCGTAATTCCAACTCCAAGAGGCTCTTGGGTTATGTGGCAACTCTGAAAGATAATTTTGGATTTATTGAAACAGCCAATCATGATAAGGAAATCTTTTTCCATTACAGGTAAAGAATGCCTTTTAGAAATTTACACCTAGCTTACTATCCATTCTTTTGTGTTAGAATCAAAAACATTGAATATTGATTGATTATAGTTTTGCATCACAGATTTCATATTGGTGGGATTGTGGCAAGATAAAAATTAAATCATCCACTCTATGTAGAGAACATGTGGCCAAAAGACATGTGGCCTTTGCTGGCTTTGAACATTGGATAGGAGCTACATTGAAAGAATATTGTTATATTTTATATTTTATTTGTTGATAGCAGAGAGTTGTATATTTGGTGTATATATATGTGTGTGTGTGTGTGTATATATATATAAAATATAGCATAGTGTTTAAGAACATGAGTTCTTAGAACCAGATGGTTCAGTTTTAAATCCAGGTTTTGCCACTTACTATCTGTGTGACTTTATCAAATTAATTAACCTCTTGATATCTTAGTTTCATTATCCTGAAGCTAGGGATAATTGTACCTCTTTGTAGAGTGTTTTTGAGGATTAAATGAGTCTTATTTAATACATTTTAAAGCACTTAAAATGTTATGAAGCATGCATAAGCATGCCATGAATCTTATTATAGAAGAAATCTACTTGCCACTGTTCATGTTTGTAGTAATGTTCATTTAAATGTCATTTCCTTTCCCCTTAGTGAGTTCTCTGGTGATGTCGATAGCCTGGAACTGGGAGACATGGTCGAGTACAGCTTGTCCAAAGGCAAAGGCAACAAAGTCAGTGCAGAAAAAGTGAACAAAACACACTCGGGTAATGAATTGTGACCTCTACTTATCCAGCCTATGCTTTGAATGGGACATAAGGGAGGATGTGGGGGAGGGGGGAGAGGGAGAGACAAGACCCGATTGTTCTAAATTCTCAGGTGTGACCCACAGATTAGCACCGTCACCTGGCTGCTTGTTAGAAATGCAAGTTCTCTGACTCTACCCTAGACTATCCTGTAATTTTGGAGGTGGGCAGTCTGTTTTAATAAGTCTCTAGCATGATTTTATTGTACGCTGAGGTTTGAGAAGCAGTGGTCTACATATTTTGGGTAATTTGCTTTAAATTTATTTTCAATTCATTGTCTCCTTTTTAGAAAAAACCCCAAGATATATATGAATTTCCATGATGCTGGGGAGAGAGGCATTCTCCTAGAGGGCTGTTTTGGAGAAAAATGAGTCTAACTGTGAAAAGTAATAGGAAATTAAGAAGAAAATCATTGCTAGTTAGGATCGTTGACTTTTAAAAGACCTGCAGCTTATTTTTGGCTTTTAAACTCCCAAAATAACACTTTTCTCTTGGTGAGACCTAGAGACATGACAGCTAAAACCATTCATTCCATTTCCATAAATATCTAAGTGCACATGATGTTTTAGACACTAGGGATACAGTGGTGAAGAAATGAGATAAATCCCTGCCTTCATTGAGCTTATTTTTTGGCACAAAATATGGGCAGACAAGAGGAGTAAAATACTGTATGTGGTATGTTTAGAAAGCTAGTAATACATGTTACAAAGGTAAAATAAATCAGGAAGGTATGTAAGTATTGAGATTGCTACTTCAGAGACCAAGAATGTCACTAAAAAGGTGACATTTGGTGACCTGGAACAGATAAGAGAACAAGACATGTTTTAAATATGATACTTGTTAATTTCTTAAGCAAGTTAAGTTTATTTGGTAAAATTATGCATTTTAATGGTAGTTTAAAAGTATTTACGGTCAAATGACTGTTCTAGAAATGAAACTTGGCTTCAGGTTCCCTGCCCAATTTCAGGATAGATGACAACCAACCCACCCTGTGTTAACAATTGTGTTGTTTTTTTGTTTTTTGGTTTTTTTGCTTTTTTTTTCCCCTGTGGTACTAGTAGAGTTTAAATAAAACTACCGAATGAGAGGTATACACGCTTTTGTTTTGTAGTGAATGGCATTACTGAGGAAGCTGATCCCACCATCTACTCTGGCAAAGTCATTCGTCCCCTAAGGAGTGTTGATCCAACACAGACTGAGTACCAAGGAATGATTGAGATTGTGGAGGAGGGTAAGATCATCTCTTGTTGTTTGAATTTGCCATACCTTGAGGTGAGCACTTTGAAGGGTTTAAAATATGATGGTGTTCACTGCAGTTGTTTTCAGGTTTCTTAAAAACTGAAATAAGGAAAAATAACCCTTCCCCCCCCATGTTTGGTTTTTATTTTTGTACCTCTTGGAAATGAGGTCAGCCTGGCTTTAAGTTGTGAACAAAAAACTGCTGTATAAGCACATGACTGATACATGAGCAACTGAGTTATATTGAGATAGAGAACAAAATCTCATGCTAAAATTAAGCATTAATGTTGAGTGTCCGATAATCAAATGTCACAATTTCCTCTAATCACTGGTATTTATGTCAGTAACCATTTAATTCTATAAATATGTTTGCGTCCTATAAGTTTATTCTGTTTCTTAATAGAGTTCCATAAGGGGTCCTGCTTCTCATCACCAGGCCAAGGCTCCCTACAGTTTCTACTTTATGCTTTTCTCCCCATCTTCAAGAATTCTGAGTGTCAGTGCCATCATTCCCCACAACGATCACCATCAGAAAGACCAACTTTTTATGATCTGTGTGAATAAAATAAGTTTGCAACAGAAATAGGACGGAACTCTGGATGGTTGGGAAAGCAGAATTACATAATGGTAGAGTGGATGAGAGGGTTTAAACATTTCAACCAAAGAGGTGGCTTGGCTTACAGAGAGACTAAGTCCTTGTACCATCTAAGAGTCAGAACATAACAAAGGGAAGAGCAGGTCATTTGGGAGAAGGAAATGAACCATGATAACCTATTCCTTTACCACATGGAGTTTTTAGAATTCCTGCTTCATATAAAACCACTACTCCCCCCATCTCCAAATATGAATTAACTTTACAGCAAGTCAGTCTGTTAGACTAATGCCAAGATGATGTCACATCCCTAAAAAGGCCATGGAAGTATGGGCTACTAACTTTAACTCATCAGGTGATATCAGATTGCCCTTCCATTTACACTAACATGTTGATTTTACTTCCTTTTGCAGCCCCACCCTCCAGTTCTCGTATTCTTTAACATGCAATAGGGTATAGTCCAAAGCAGGGATTTTGTGGAAAAAGAAACATTTCAGACATCTCTAAGCTTAGAGTTTTCTGGGACTAGACAGATCCCATTTTCCCACTTGTTGACAAGAACTAGCTCTTTTATTTAGGAACACAGCTATAATTCAATATAAGACTTTGGAGTTAGGTACCACTCTCTAGCTGTGTAATCTCTGGCAAATTACTTAAATCTTTGCTAGATCTGTTTCTTTATCTTTAAAATAATATCTTCAACCTTAGAAGGTTCTATAAAGATTGAGTGTAAATCAGTATAAGGCTTAGTAAATGGTAGCTAAATGGTAGCTACTGTTATGCTACAAGGTCAGACCAGCTGTTTCTAATCACTCTTCTGCATGACTTGGTCTGTTGGGATTATCTCCATGAAGTTTTTGGTTCCTGCATTTTTTTTAATCTTCATTTACCCCTGTAATCATCAGGAGAATGGTTAAAAGCATTTTCAGTTCTGAAGCTTCCACTTCCTGCCTGACATTTTTCTCACTTTTTCTACATCTGTTGATTCAGTGGATTTACCTGGATACTGAATTGATAAAGCAATTAAATTCTTTGGCCAATTTTTTTTATCTGTTGCCTGCACTGGCCTCCAGGCAGCTTTTCTATTAATAAGGCATAGCTCAGCAAATATGATGGCCTATTCCTGTAAATAAAATTTTCTTAAAACACAGTCACAATGATTCATTTATATATTGTCTTTGGTTGCTTTCTCACTACAGCAGCAGAGTTGAGTAGTAGTGACAGAGACAGGGTGGGTTGCAAACCTAAAATATTTACTGTCTGGCCCTTTAAGATGAAATTTGTGAGCCCTGATCTAGGAGAAAGGAGCCTATTAGTTTGAGGGAGACAGAATAAGAACTAAGAAAAGATGTCAAAGAAATTTATCTACATTGTTTTTTAGTGTGCCTGGCTAGTTGTTTACTGCCTAGTTGAATATGGGGCAGAAATATTTTTGGCTGGTTGGCTTATATTGTGAAGTTGGGAAGAAAATAGTTCAATGGATAATATTAGCAACTCATAGTGTTTGAAAGTTAGGTATTGTAAGTGATAGTGGTGATTTTAAAATTTACAAATGCAGCTTAAAATTTTTCATAAGCTACCAAATGCAATGGCTTCAAACAATTTGAAAGAAACGATTTATTTTTTAAAAAAGTAAAAAAAATTTTTTTTCATTAGCTAGCAAGGTAGTAATGAGCTATCAAGTTTTTATTTGTTTCCATGGTAATATTTAACATTTAGGATTTCATTTAAGCTTTAAAGTGAAACTTTTCAGATTAAAAAATACATATATGTTTTAGGTAACATAACATGTTTTCAGCAACTTTTATAAACTTAGTGGGATCATTAGCTGATGACTATTGTGAAATACTAGCTTTCAGACTTTGTATCTGTTTCTCCTTACAGGGGATATGAAAGGTGAGGTCTATCCATTTGGCATAGTTGGGATGGCCAACAAAGGGGATTGCTTGCAGAAAGGGGAGAGTGTCAAGTTCCAGTTGTGTGTCCTGGGCCAAAATGCACAGACTATGGCCTATAACATCACACCCCTGCGTAGGGCCACAGTGGAGTGTGTGAAAGATCAGGTAAGTACCAGCATCTGTGCATCTGAATTTGATCGTTTTATGAGTTGGTAACCAAAACCTTAAAATTTTTGTGCCAAGGGAGAACCATCAACATTCATTTGGGTTTTGTTTCTACTTTACCCCTTTTCAATGATTTGAGGTAGCTTATAAAAATAGAAAACTACATGAGAAGAAAAAAGTGACTGTACTAGCAAAGAGAAAATAAGAGTGGTATTAATAATTACCATTGCATAATGAGGGGGAAAGTAAGTTTGGAATGAGATTTCCAGAATAGAAGGACTACAAAGTTTTGTATACTTTTGCTCAGAGTTTCTTTCTTAGACTAGGCAAACACAGGAACCATGTTTTGCTTTCTGTGGACAGCTTAGGACAAACAAAACTCGTCTTAGTACTGGTATTAGGGAAATCCCTGAGTCCTCAGAACATTTTTCAACATCAATACAGAAAATACAACATTTTTGTATGGCTGTCTCCTATAATACCATAACCTAGCTTAATAATTCTAGAAGGGATCAAAACATACACATTCAAGTAACAACTCCCTGATGATTTTGCTTAATTAAAAAGCTTATTAGTTCATAATATATGAAAGAACAAGGCAAACTTTCTTTGAGTCAAGCTTGTGATAACAGCAAATGGCGGTGACTTCAAAGATAACGTTTCTTCCCTGACAGACAGCTGGATTGGAGCATCAACATTAATACCATGTATAAGTCCCCCTTTTAGTTAGAGCCAGGCATTGTGCTTCATTCAAAGTGAGGTGCTTTTTCTTCTCCCTGGCATATCCCCCCCTTTTTTTAGCACCTTTTTTTGTTGTTGTTGTTGTTTCAGTTTGGCTTCATTAACTATGAAGTAGGAGATAGCAAGAAGCTCTTTTTCCATGTGAAAGAAGTTCAGGATGGCATTGAGCTACAGGCAGGAGATGAGGTGGAGTTCTCAGTGATTCTTAATCAGCGCACTGGCAAGTGCAGCGCATGTAATGTTTGGCGAGTCTGGTAAGTTTCTTTGTTGTGGTTGTATTAGTAACCACCCTGGACTGTCTCTTAACTTCTGTAGTCCCTGCATTTTTTCCATGCCTAGATTTTTCCCCTCTTCTGTCACTTTTTGTTTGTTTTTTTATACTTCCTACTTCAAGTACAGTCGTCTTTACCTTTATTCATTGTCTTTACCTTTATTCTTTATTCTCACAGACCTGGCTCAGTGAAACAGGAGGGAACTGTGATTGTGCTATGCTAACACGATATTAAGCTATAAATCTCAAATATAAGAATGGATTAAGTAATCCTTCTTTTTAAAGAATTCTGCTTAACTCCTTTTCTTCCATTAAGCCATTTTGAGGTTATATGCTGCTTAAAACTCTAATTTCTGTAGCTTAGCCATCCTGGCTCTCGTGCTGCTTTTGTTGTTTTAATCTCAGCATTGTTACCATGAGAGAGGCTGGGAATCTCTGCAAGTGTTTCTTCATATTTCACTTTTCTAAGATTTTTCACATCTGTTACTGTTTTATGCATCTGTGGAACTAATCTCTCTGGTTGTAGACAAGTCTAGGGTTGACTCTCCCCCAGATGTTTCTTCCAGTTCCTATGCAGTTGGAACCTTGAGTTGGGAAAAATAATATATAAACAAACTTGTCTGTCTTGTCTTTCTAGCTGGCTAGATGAGGCAAGAGTTCCCCTCATTAAAAGTGACTCATTTGGGCAGTTAGGTAGAAACATTTCTCTGTAAGTGCTTGCTTTCTTCCCAACAAGTGTTGCTTCTTCTCACCTCTTGACTTTATTACAGTGAAGGCCCCAAGGCTGTTGCAGCTCCTAGACCTGATAGGTTGGTCAATCGCTTGAAGAACATTACCCTGGATGATGCCAGTGCTCCTCGCCTAATGGTTCTTCGTCAGCCAAGGGGACCAGATAACTCAATGGTATGAGGCCATACAAGGATTGGGGGAGGCCGACTGATAGACCAATTTGAGGTCCTTTTTCCACGTAGGTCAGAGAGCTTAACGAAGCGAGGAGTTTCAGTACTGCTTATAACTGGTTAGGACTTACATCAGCTCCTAATGTAATGGTTGCTTACCGTAACAAGCACATTTCTTGCTTTTCCTGATATTATACTTTGAGCATAGCTTAGGCAGTGGGTCAGGAGGGCTTACTATATAGATTTCCTCCTCTGGGAAAGAATTGGTAGTGCTTAAGGTGAATTAAAATAATGCTTTTATAGTTCATTTTGGAATGGGTGAATGTACTGTGATTTTCATGCACCCAAGTCATTAACTTCAATTTTATTTCTTCACAGGGATTTGGTGCAGAAAGAAAGATCCGTCAGGCTGGTGTCATTGACTAACCACATCCACAAAGCACATCATTAATCCACTATGGTCAAGTTGGGGGGATTCTGGTGAAGGGTTCTGAATATCTCCCTCTTCATCCCTCCCAAAATCTGGAATACTTATTCTATTGAGCTATTACACCAGTTTTAACACCTTCCTCGTGTTATGTTTAAAAAATAAATAAATTTAAGAAAACCATTTTAAAATTATGCACAGTTGCAGCCTGGAAAACTTAAGGTGGCGCCTTATAGTATCAATTTTAGGAGCTTTATTTGGTGCATTTAACGCAACTGGTAATTGCAAAATCCACTTCGCCTGTGTAAGTGAAAAATATTGACTGTTATCTTGTTGGCCCTGTGAAATTCTGCACTTGATATTTAGTATATACTCTACCTTCATTAATTATTTCTGGCAAGATGTTCTGCCTTAGCACTCAGTTGCATTCTTTCCCTTTTCTTTCCTGTTCATTATGCTTTAATTCTGAGGACCATATGAGGGTAGACTATATTACCTTTTAAAAATTACAAAAATTTGTATAGGCAAACCATTTTCTTAAAGTTGATGGCCAAATGTTAAAATGTTATTTTTCATACCATTTATAATCTTGTCACAATCCACTTAACAAAGTTTGGTTAGATTTCAGTGAAAATTATCTTCCAGAGTAGTGGTTTTTTTTTTTTTCTTCCTGGGATGGGGGGTAACTTTACTACAATTAGTATGTATGGTGCAGAATTTCATGCAAATAAGGTTTGCCAGCAGTGTGACAATTTAAACGTATTTAAACAAACAAACAAAAAAAACGAATGCACAAACTTGCTGCTGCTTAGATCACTGCAGCTTCTAGGACCCAGTTTCTTTTACTGATTTAAAAACAAAACGAAAAAAAAAAAAATAAAAAAGTTGTGCCTGAAATGAATCTTGTTTTTTTTATAAGCAGCCGCCTGGTTCCTGTGTCCTGTAAAATACAGACACTTGACCCTTGGTGTAGCTTCTGTTCGACTTTGTATCACGGGAACGGATGGGTCTGATTTCTTGGCCCTCATCTTTAATTGGCCATATAGGGTCCCTGGCCAGTGGACTGAATGAAGGCTTTGTCTAAGATGACAAGGGTCAGCTCAGGGGCTGTGGGGGAGGGCGCTTTTATCTTCCCCCTTGTCGTTTGAGGTTTTGATCTCTGGGTAAAGAGGCCGTGTATCTTTGTAAACACAAAACGTTTTTGCTTTCTCCAGTTTTCTGTTAATGGCGAAAGAATGGAAGCGAATAAAGTTTTACTGATTTTTGAGACACTAGCACCTAGCGCCTCCGTTATTGAAACGTCCCGAGCGGGAGGGGCGGGTCTGGGCGCGGCCCGCCGCGTGACGGCCGAGGCCGGGGCCCGCGTGGCCGGGGCGGGGACTCCAGCGCCCGGGGCGCCGAGTGATTGCGTAGCGGGCGGGGCCGGAAGTGCCTCTCCCCGGTGGGGGCTGTTCATGGCGGTTCCGGGGTCTGCAGCATTTTCCTCGGTTGTGGTCCCAAGTCCGTCCGAAGCGGAAGCAGCGGAGCTCGAGGTAAGGCTCTGCGAGCGCGCGCAGCTCTCGGCGGGGGCCGCGCCGGACTCTCACTGACCGCCGGGCGCCGGGCGGAAGCCGCGAACCGGAGACAAAGGCCTGGGGCGGGGGTCCTTCGTGTCGAGCCCCGCGAGGGGAGATCTTCGGAGACGGGAGGGGAGCGCGATGGGGCGGCGTCCCGGAGGCCGCCCCCTAGGGCTGCGAGGACGTGCAGGAGTGGTGGGCAGGGGGTTTCCTTTGCCTCAGGCTGAGGGCGGAGCCCGAGTGCTGCTGAAAAACAGACAAGGGCCGGGGTTGCTGGGAGGCTCTGCTGCAGAAACCTGAGGCCCACGCTGAGCTGCGAGTGTTTTTGTGATCCCGAGTCATTTTAAGGACCAAGTGCGGGGTCACGTGTCTGGAACCGATCCATTTCGAACTCTGCTTTCAGTTGCTATCGATTGTAGAAAGCTTTGAAGCACGGGTGGTGTGGCTCGCCAGGTAGCCCCGACTGCTGCTTTCCCGCAGGTTCTTGCCGGTGTGAAATGACCGAGTACAAACTGGTGGTGGTTGGAGCAGGTGGTGTTGGGAAAAGCGCGCTGACCATCCAGCTGATCCAGAACCACTTCGTGGACGAGTATGATCCCACCATCGAGGTGAGGCTCAGTGGTCTCCGCAGACCCGACCCCAGTTCTCGCTTTCGGTTTGCGCTTACCCGTACACCCGTACCCTTTATCTAGTATTCAGCTTAAAGGAACAAGAAGAGAGAAAGTAAAAAGTTACTACGCTCAGTAAAACAATAAGTGAAGCCTTCCACGTTTCTATAGAACAGTTCGTTTTTATTAGCTACTGAAGATTTTCTAAGTAGTTTATACAGTTTTTAACAGTCCTGTAAACTGTTGCATGCTCACTGTTGAGCTTGTTCATATACGCATGAGTTTCTTTATGTATGACAGCTCTGTAAAATGAGAAGCAGGCCATAGTAGAGAGACTGATCGTGTGGGAGATAATAGCAGGATGGAGATAAAGGATTCAGAGATCCGAGTGTTCTTCGATTTTCATTTCTTAGCTAGTTAAAGCAGCTGAGACTGTGGGTTGGAGTAGAAAGAACTTAAAATTTTGAGCCACTGTCTAGGATTTTGGTCCCTGTTTGCATTTTATTTAGTTATGCCATATTCAGCAAATCACTTAATCTCTCTAAGCCTCATTTTCTCCATGTATTAAATTACCATAAACTTGTCCTGCCTACCACACAGAGATGTTGTGAAAAATTAAATAATATGTTTAAATTATTATGAATGGTGAAGCACTGCTTAATAGTACTTAAGGATTCTATAGTTACTGTGGAAGTTCATGTTACAGATTGTCTTCAGTAAGCGGCATCTAAGGCCCTTTACAGAAGAGGTTTTATAATTTTGTTCAACTTAAAAATGTCTGATTCTAGAGAGTACTTTAATCTACACTCTGACTTCCCTACCATCTGGCTACTGAGTGTTTCATTAATGTAAACTAACTCTAATAATAGCCATTATTAAATATTGGTTGCTAATCCTTGGCAAAAATCTTTATTTCAGGCTTAACGGCTTTAATACTTTTATATTAAATTTTTAATGTTTTAATTGAATATTTTAATATTTTCAGAGTTTTATTTATTGAGTAATTTACATAAGTAAAATACATAAATGTTATGTCCACAACTCACTGACTTTTTACGTTTGTATACACTCATGTAACTACCACCCAGAAAATAGTATGGAACATTTCCAATACTCAAGAAAGTTCTCCAAAGATGACATTACTAAAATAGAAGTTAAATTGTTGCCTTAAAGCCAAATTGGAAATATTTTTTATATGATCTATGCATATCTCTCTTCCTGAGGAATTAATTATAACTCTGCCTTTAAGAATTTGATTCAGGAATATTTCCCAAAGGTGCAATCTGTCATGAGAAAAAAGTTTGGAATTATAACCTTCCCTGAAGCAAAAGGTATTTGTACATTTAGTCATAAATACAAATGATGCTGTATCTAAGGCTAGGTTATAATTGTGGAGTTACGTTGGGACTTTTTAAAGTAAAATGAACAGCACAAATGGAACAGTGCAGTTCATAGCTTAGTAAAATACACTGTGAACTTAATCTCTAGTTTGCTGAATGCAATAGAGCTATCATTTGAATTACAATTTTTTTTCATCTTTTCCAGGAACAGGGGTTCCACATTTTCTTTTCTGCAGGCATAGGGGATATGGGGTTTTTCTCATTAGGATGACATTAAGTACTTTCTGTTTGTCATTATATATTAACAGCTTGAGGGACAAACCAGATAGACAGAAATGGACTTGAATAGTTAGGAGCTTATTTAACGTTGGCAATAGCATTGCATTCCCTGTGGTTTTTAATAAAAATTGAATCTCCCTCCCTCCCTGACCCCATGCCCTCTATACCCCCAGGATTCTTACCGAAAACAGGTGGTTATAGATGGTGAAACCTGTCTGTTGGACATACTGGATACAGCTGGACAAGAGGAGTACAGTGCCATGAGAGACCAATACATGAGGACAGGCGAAGGCTTCCTCTGTGTATTTGCCATCAATAATAGCAAGTCATTTGCAGATATTAACCTCTACAGGTACTAGGAGCGTTATTTTTTCTGAAGCTTTGTGGGGAAATAAGGATACCATACCAGGCAAGATACACGTTTTTAATTATCGAAGGAGTTAGTTTTAGGTTGTTTGACATTGATAATCTAGGGTAATTACTGAAAGTAAATACTGGGATTTATCTTATATTCTGTCATCATAATGCTCAATAATACATAAATGAAGCTTGCTACTGGGAATGATTCAGAACTAAGTGTTCAAATCGGGTACAGTGGCTCACACCCGTAATCCCAGCCACTTAAGGCTGAGGCGGAGGATTGCTTGAGGCCATGAGTTCTAGACCAGCCTGGGCAACATAGTGAGACCCTGTCTCAAAAAAAAAAAAAATTAGCTGAGCCTGGTAGCTTGTACCTGTAGGCCTGTCTGTAGTCCCAGCTACTTGGGAGACTAAGGTCTCCCAAGACTAAGGGAGACTAAGGAAGATTGCTTGAGCCCAGAAGTTCAAGGCTGCGATGAGCTATGATCATATCAGTACACTCCAGCCTGAGTGACCAAGCAAGATCCCAGCTCTTTTTAAAAAAAACAAAAACAAACAAACAAACTAGAGGTGTTGCAATAGGTCACAAAAGAATTTAGGGGAGGAAAACACCTTTAAGAAACATCCTTATGTAAGTAATACAAAGAATGATAGGAAAAAACAAACAGGGAGTAAAGACGAAAATGGGGCAAAGCAATGTAAAGATGGACTTTCTCCATAGAACCATACAGTTTCAAAGCTAGATTGGACCATAAAAAATTCTGGTACAACATTCTTATTTTACGGAATCAGAAATAGAGTTCAGAAGGTGGTCTGTTAGGTTTTGATGTCTTGATATTAGTAGCAGAGCCAGGACCAAAATCCCAGGGCTCCTTTTTCTTAGTTCTTATTTATTATTCTTATTTCTTATTCTTTAACCAGAATAATGTAATAGTTAAGAATATGGACTCTGCCTGGCTTGAAACTTGGTGCCATCATTTATTAGTATGTGACTTTGGGGCAAACTGCTAAATCTCTATGTCTCAGTTTACTTATCTATAATATGCAGATAATAGTACCTACCTCATAGAGTTGTTGTGAAGATTAAACAAGTTAATAAATTTGTAAATTACTCAGAACAGGTCCTGGCACAAAGTCAATGCTATTCAGGTGTTCTGCCTACAGCCTTGAGTCCAGGCTTATTTTCCATCCATATGAAGATGTCCTCTCTCAGAAGCAAACTGGTCCAGATCTGAGTGTTTTCTCCTAAACCTACTCTATTTCCCATTATCTCTCTCTAAAAATATAGCAGTACTTAATAAAATACCCAACACTTGGCAAGCATCTAATAAATATTTGGTGAATTTCTAGAAGTCATTTTTCTTGTTCCTTACAAGGCATTTATTCATTTTTCTATTTATGCCCTATACCAAGGCAAACAGTGTTTAAAACATATAAAAATGCATATGATGTAACAAAACAAATTTAATGAAAAATAGACTTAAGAATGAGGCAAAGAGAAAATAAAGGTAAGGAGTTAAAACAGTTACTCTGTAATTTTGTGCATGAAGCTCCAGTGACCTTCCAAAGGTAGACTACAGGGCCGGGTGTGGTGGCGCACGCCTGTAATCCTAGCACTCTGGGAGGCCGAGGCGGGCGATCGCTCAAGGTCAGGAGTTCATAACCAGCCTGAGCAAGAGTGAGACCTCGTCTCTACTAAAAATAGAAAGAAATTAATTGGCCAACTAAAAAATATATAGAAAAAATTAGCCGGGCATGATGGCACTTGCCTGTAGTCCCAGCTACTCGGGAGGCTGAGGCAGAAGGATCACTTGAGCCCAGGAGTTTGAGGTTGCTGTGAGCTAGGCTGACGCCACAGCACTCACTGTAGCCTGGGCAACAGAGTGAGACTCAAAAAAAAAAAAACAAAAACAAAGGTAGACTACAAATTTGGCAGCTGTCATGAAAACGGAAATAGCTAGCTGAAAGATTCAATATCTGCATGCCCAGGGCAAATCAGTTGCTCCGAAGAAGCAGGATTATACTTTGACTAGAAGGAATTTTCTCATGGATCCTCAAAGAGTGTTGTTAAGGAACAGTAGTAACGTACCAGTGACGTGGTGCAGGTACTTCAGGCTGTCTCATTATCCCATAACATAGGCTATTGGCATCACCTCAGCACAGAAGCTGTGCAAATAGCCAGTGGAGTGCAGTTCAGGTACATGACTTTGTGGTAATCCAAAGACAGAGCCTAGAACAGTGTTGTGCAGTACGGTAGCCACAGCCATATGTAGTTATTTACGTTTAAATAAAATTTAAAAATTAGTCACTTGCCCACATTAGTGACTGACTTATTCAAATGCTCAATAGCTACGTGTGATGAGTGGGTTGCCATGTTGGACAGCACGGATATAGGCCATTTCCAGTGTGGCAAAAAGTTCCGTTAGACAGTGTCGGTCAAAAGAAATCTAGAGTAATAGGTTCTGTGTTATGCTATGCTGTGTGGTACGTCTTACTTGTTATTGAAGGGGTTGCTGTCAGTTGGGAGTTCCAGATCCTTCACCCTTCCTTTACTGAGAGCAATTCTTGTGTTTTCTATTTTATATCTTGGTCTTCCAGCTACAGTTTTGTTTGAAGAAAATGTGTGGGCACCACCCATGTTGAAAAGCGATAGACTGTCTTCCATTAAATACTGTCACTCTCAAGGGAACTTCAGAAAGTTTCTTAAAGGCAGTGAGTTTTACTTTCTATACTTCAAAGCTTAATCTAGAGTGTGATTTCTAGTTGCCAATTAAATCCAGAGCCAAGCTCTTTGGAGAATTCAGGAACCTAATTAGGACACGTCTCAGGATAAAATATCCATTCACTTCCAATAGAAGATAAACTGGTACTTAAGGCGTCCCTATGGCTGCTGCATCAAATCTAAACCAGTCTCATTATTAGAAGGTCTTCTCTAAATGTCAGAAAAAAAGCGAAACTCAATATTAGAAGCTGATAGGGCTATGTAAAATTCACTAGTTTCTTTTTTGCCCTAGCCTTTTATGCCTTCCTAAAAATTTGTGTTACTTATATTCTGATAATATGTTCCCTTTTTTAGGGAGCAGATTAAGCGAGTAAAAGATTCAGATGATGTACCTATGGTGCTGGTAGGAAACAAGTGTGATTTGCCAACAAGGACAGTTGACACAAAACAAGCCCACGAGCTGGCCAAGAGTTATGGGATTCCATTTATTGAAACCTCAGCCAAGACCAGACAGGTACAGTAGGCTTTCAGCATTTGTTGTGCAAGGGTTTGTTTAAGGCAGAGAAGGTAAATTAATTGGCTCTGGTAGAGATGTGATCCGCATTCTTTGTTGTTATGCATTTTTAAATGTTCTATTTTTTACCTTGGTTTAAACCAAAAACGAACTAAAAATTCTAATACGGCATTTTTACTCCCACTTTAGCATCCACAAGCATTTCTGCTGGAGACCCTTGATTAAATATATTTATAAACATTAGTTCTTTCTCCATCAGTACCAGCCATTGTTCAGGGCTTAAGTCTCCTGAATTGAATTTTTAGATCTGGTAGTTCTGTATCTATTTCCCACATTACCCTTTTTCTTTGCCCTAAATGTTTTTTGTAAAATGGACCATTTTTACATCATCTGTCAGCCTGTTCATGTGATTCAATAAGAATGCTAAATGTCGTGTTCTCTTTCTAAATCACCCTGTTTTATCAGCTATTAAGTTGGTAATTGGAATTTTAAATCCGCATTAAGAAATGCAAATGAGAGAGAGCTTACAATTTGGAATGTGTCAGTTGAGCTGTCTTTATCATGTTCTTTCATTCATTTTTTTCAATAGGGTGTCGAAGATGCCTTTTACACACTGGTAAGAGAAATACGCCAGTACCGAATGAAAAAACTCAACAGCAGTGATGATGGGACTCAAGGTTGTATGGGGTTGCCATGTGTGGTGATGTAACAAGGTGAGCCTGTGGTTTTTTGACACAATTATAAATCTTAGTATTTAGTCTCAGGCAGTTTGGAGGAGTGTTAGTGTTACTGCCTGTGTGTTATTATTTAACAGTTTCTGCATGCTCTCTGTTCTGTGTGTTTTCCTTATGGCACCCTTTCTGAACGTTCTGAGATCTGAACTGTTTTTAAAACAGTTATTCTACAGGCATCTTTATATTTTTGGTAACACTATAAATTGTAAGACATTATTTATATGATAAATGCATACCGTATTTTTGGCACTGTCCAGAAATGTGAAGGATTGATACATCAAAGCTGAATGATAATGAAACGGTGTGTGTTCCTTTCTTACAGATACTTTTAAAGTTCTGTCATCAGAAAAGAGCCACTTTCAAGGTAGGACAAGCTTGGAAACATATTACAGTTCATGTTAATATCTTAAATTTGTTTTTCTGACAGTCTGTATGTGTCACTTATATGAATTCCATCTTTATTTCAGCTGCACTGATACCCTGGTCCTGACTTCCCAGGAGGAGAAGTATTCCTGTTGCTATCTTCAGTCTTACAAAGCTCCTGCTACTTCCCCAACTCTCAGTAGATCAGTACAATATTCTCTAGTTGAGAAGTTCTCAGAGTAACTACCTCCTCACTTGGTTGTCTGACCAGAGAAATGCACCTCTTGTTACTCCCTGGTGTTTTTCTGCCCTTGGTTCTCCCCAGCACACACAAATACACCTCCGCCACCCCAGGTTTTTCATCTGAAAAGCAATTTGTGCTCTGAAACAGAGAGCCAAACCATAGACATGAAATTCTGTTGAAAACAGTGTCTCGAGCTCTAAAGTAGCAACTGCTGGTGATTTTTTTCTTCTTACTGTTGAACTCAGAACTATATTAGTTTTTCTGGAAATGTCATAAATTACTGTGTTGCCAAGAATATAGTTAATGTTGCTGTTTGGTTTGTTTGTAATGTTAGCAGCTATATTCTATAAATCGGCATCTCTGTATTCATAAATGCAAAGGTGAATACTTACTTCTGAGTCCATCCCAGTCTTCTCAACTTTAATTAAATCCAACTTTCACAATGAAGTGCCTTTTTCCTAGAAGTGGTCTGTAGACTTCCTTTACAATACTTCAGTGGAATAGATGTCTCGAAAATCATTATGCATGAAAATGAATGTCTGAGATATGCCTGTGACTTAGCTACCTTTGAGGGAAAGCTGTACCTATATGATAGCAGATGATATTTCATACGTGTATGAATTTGGTTTTCCAGAGGCCTGTTTTGGGGCTTTCCCAAGAGAAGGATGAAACTAAAACATGAATAATTTCACCTAATTTTTACCTAATCTCCACTTTTTTATAGGTTACTACCTATAAAATGTATGTAATTTGTTTCTTCTAGCTTAATGATAATCTAATAATCAATGAACTTCCATTCATATTCGAATTTGATTTCTATCAGAAAGCTCTACATTTGCAGGTGTTCTAATATTGTAAAAACTTGTAGTATTTAATAGCTATGATCAATGGTTTTCGAACCTCAGATATAGTATATTAACAGACAGATTGCATTTTCACTGTATATCATGGTATCCTAATGGTGTAGATAATTGCCCTCAATCCACTTCCCTCCCCACTCTGAACCCTCGCCCCACAGCAATAGGGGCTTGATTGTTTCAGTTGAGTAAAGCATGGTGCTAATGGACCAGGGTCATAGTTTCAAAACTTGAACAAGCCAGTTAGCATCACAGAGAGAGAAATTCTTCCACGTTTGCTCATTGCACCAGTAACTCAAGCTAGTCATTTTGCTGGCTGCCTGCTGTTAGCTCTACAAGGAAAGAAGAGGTCAGTTAGAACGAATCCTTTATCGTGACTGGAAAAGCTTGGTATCCTATGGAGGGTCGGCTTAGAAGTCTTTAGACCCTTTTTTTAGCCACATGGGAACTCTAAATTAAGCCAATATTTTTTTCTCATTTTTTTTGAGAAAAATGTTTTAAATTTTGTTTATTTATAATGTTCTTTGGAGTGTTTAAAACAGGATTTATAATGTTCTTTGGAGGGTTTAAAACTAAGCTGATGAGTTTGTTCAAAGCAAGAAGTAGCCGCCTTTGGATTGAAACTGTTATTTGAGACAGGAATGGAAAATATAATTAATTGATAGTTAGGATTTGGAAGTTTGGCATTTCTGTTTGCAGATAATACCCTGGTAATTTTAATGAAAAATAGACTTGGATAACTTTTGATAAAAGACTAATTGCAAAATTGCTACTTTCTGTTTTGGTCTTTTAATGTGTAAATACTTAAGTCTTCCATCTTCTAATATGAATTTTCATTTATTAAGCAAGCTCCATATTGCATTGAAATGAATTCAGAAGAGGGAAAGAGTATAATAAACCCAGAGAGTCGTGCTTCTTAGTGCTGATTCTGGGAGCTTTTGCAGGACTGTCATCATCCCTAAACAGAAACCCTGCTTCTTTGTTTCCGCTCCTTTAGGAGCAGTGATTGGCCTGTGATTCTCCTGAGGCTAGATTGAGGCTTATCACCTCAGTCATGTTCTTTTTAATGTATCTGTTACTGGCAGTGTGACTCTTTTTCTAAAAAGTCTATTAAATTTAATGTCAAATTAGCAAGAAGGATAGTTACTCATCTTGGGCTCTCCTGCCAATAGCCCTTGTATGTACGTACTTTATAGTTTTCTCAAATATGTTTTAGCACAGAAGTATCTCAATGGGGCTAAAATTCAGACTTGAAAATGTTCTTTTAATCACTTCTTAAGTTGCACTTAGGTGTGAGTTTCGGCACAATAGGGTGACAAACTTAAAAACTGAATAACTTCAGTGTGGTATAAAATGTGGTTTTTAGAATATGTTTGTGATTGCTGAAAATAATTCTAATTTACCTCAAAATCTGAAAATCTCTTTCCCGAAGTTAAGTGCCTGGCCAGCTGTCATAAATTACATATTCCTTTATGTTTGTTTTTTTTAAAGGTTGCATGTTCAAGAGTGTGAAAATAAGACGTTCTGTCTAAAGGCTACCATGCCTAATCTGTAAATGAATCTGTTAAACGCTGTATTTTCTCCACCAGCTTACTATAGAATGTTACTTAGTAATACAATATCATACTGTTACAATTTTTACTTTAGGAGCATAATAGGTAAAATTAATCTCAATTTCATTTAGTGGGCCCCATGTTTAGTCTTTCATCATCCTTTAAACTGCTGTGAATTTTTGTCATGACTTGAAAGCAAGGCTAGAGAAACACTTTAAAAAGATATTTTGGTTTTTTTCCCATTCCAGAATTTGTGAGTATAATCATATTTTGCTTTATATTTACAGTCATGAATTCAAGCTGGCAGCTACAACCAAGAACCAAAAAATGGTGCATTCTGCTTCTTGTGATTCATCTCTGCTAATAAATTATAAGAAGCAAGGATAATTAATTAGGGAAAATATTTTATTTGGGTGGTTTCTGTAAACAAGGGACTATAATTCTTGTACATTATTTCTCATCTTTGCTATTTCTTTAAGCAGTCTAATGTGTCACAAAATTATTTTAAGGTGTTTGTTTTCTATAAGAATTGTTTTAAAAGTATTCTCGTTATCGGAGTGGTTGTTATTATATTTCAAAATGTAAAATGATTTTTAAAAGCCTGAGTACTGACCTAAGATGCAATTGTATGAACTCTACTCTGGGGGGTTGGGGGGAGGAGTGTGTGTCAGTGGAAGTTGTATGACTTTTGTATTTCAGTGCCATCAAATACACATTAAAATATCAACTGTGCAATTCTGCTGTTTAAATGGGAACTATTGGCCTCCTTGGCCCTAAATGAAAGGGCTGTTATTTTAAGTTGATTATTTTATTATGAATTAATCCATCGTAATTTTTAAAAATTTGGTTGAATGTTTTTCTTGTTAAATAATGTTTAAAAATAAAAACTGGAAGTTCTTGGCTTAGTCATAATTCTTTTTTTCACCGAAGTCCCTTTATACAAAGCTACTGTTTCAGACTTTTGAATGTGACGTTTGGACAGTGTTGGGAGATCTTCGTTCCTCACTTTATGAAGTGTGTGAAGGCCTGCTTTAAATTATTACCTTGGGGATGGTTCATAGCCATTTGTGAGATTTGCATACATCAATATGAAACACTTAAAACTACTCTTGGAGATCTTTTGTTCTATTTTTGCATTACTGTACAATCTGGCAATCTCGGTATAATTGGAAGAGCATTGGTCTAGAGGCCAGAGAGCCTGAGTTCCAATATAATTTTACTACTCTGGCCCACAGTTTCCTCATTTGAAAAATAGGGGAGTTGAATTAGGATTTCTCAGGTTTCTCAATCTTATAAAAGAATGATTTCTTTCTCTGAAGCAGGTTGGGTGGGGGAAGAAGAAGAAGAAAAAAGTAAAATTAAAAAATGATTTTAAACCTAGGCTTTTTCATCTACACTAGAATACTGTAATTATGGGGACCTTGGTTTATTCTACCAAAGACTTACCAAAAAATTTTTTCACCTTTTTCCTTAAAAAGGGAGGGGAGTCATTAATATTTGGCTGAATTAAGCTTGAGAAAGCCTAACTTAAGTGACAAAATATTCTTATCTAGATAGGACTATTAAAAAGTATAAATATTTAATTATAAAATGTTTATGAAAAAGAGTTATGGACTTTGTGTATCTAAAACATTTCTCCCTTAAACTATCACCCAGGCCTCATACCACATATTTTGTTCTGCTAATATTTGACTCTCCAATAACTGAAAAAAGGAAAGGAAGAAAGGATATTTTCTTCTGATGAGAGCAGCTATAATGTTCACCAAAATAAAGCTACAGAAAGGCAAGTGATGAAAACAGAAGCTTGTTTGGAATATGAGTGGACCTCCTATGCATCTCTGTGCTATTCTGTTCTCACAGCAAGCAGTACTGAAGGTCACCGAAAGGCCAGCATAGCTGCATGAGTTATTTGATATCCATAAATACATGAAAAGGGGCCAAGAGGCCTTGATAGTGATCATTTTGCAAAACTGCCTGATGATGTCCAGTTCCATGACTCAAGAGCACAAAAACAATGTCCAGTATCCAAAGGTATGCTTTGTTATGCTTTTAAAATAACTGGGCAATGAAATTGGCCCTTTACCTCAATAAAAGAAAACTGAAACTTTGGGAACATAACAAAACAGAGGTAACAAATGCTCTTTCCAGTGCCAGCAAGAGCATAACCATGTTCAGATGCATGGAATCTGGAAGTTGACCTAGTGAACTGATAGTTCTTATTTGGAGCCTTTGTATTCTACATGATTTACTTCACATTTGCACCAAAATTGTTTACTAACTACTGGTGTGTGGGAGCAGGAGCAGGGAGTGTATTTTTCAAACTAAAAGAATGAATTTAGTCTCTCTCTCTCGTTTTGTTTTTTTTTTTTTTTAGCGATGGGGTCTCGCTATGTTGCCCAGGCTGGTCTTGAACTCCTGGCCTCAAGTGATCCACTTTAAGTAAGCCTCCCAAAGTGCTATGATTACAAGCGTGAAACGCTGCACCAGGCCAGTCTATTCTTAACTAGTATAAATTCAGATTACCATCAACTTGTAGGAGCCATATAAAAATGGGTAGCTCCTGCAATATTGGGACTTAAAGAGAGAGGGGAGAGAGACAGCTACATGCCATTGGGGGAGGATGTGGTTATAACTAGCAGGGGCCTAGTAGAGCCTTTAGATGGAGGATCCTGAAATACTATCCAGGTTAGGAAAAGCAATCTTCCAGAATAGGTACTGTGGAAGTGGTAGACTGGCACTGTTGACGCACTTTGTGTACAAGCTTGAGATGCATGCATTATGTATAATAATCAAGTCTGAAAGAAAACTTGCACGTGATTTTGAAACATCTTGGTAGAAATCAAATCACATTTGCAACTGAGACCCAACACCCCTGATAGGAGTATTTACAATCAATGGCATGAAGATTAAAAGACACGTTGAAAGTTAGATCAAGAGATCTCATAAACTTACGCTTGTTTTGCCTGGGACGCTGGGGGAGTTTGACATTAAAAAAAAAAAAATTTTTTTTTGAGACAGGATCTTACTCTGTCACCCAGAGGTCAAGCGATCCTCCTGCCTCAGTCTCCCAAGTAGCTAGGACCACAGGCATGCCCAGCTAATTTTTTTTAATTTTTGTAGAGATGGAGGTGTCTCGAACCCCTGGCCTCAAGCATTCCTCCTGCCTTGGGCCCTCCAAGTGCTGAGATTAGAAGCGTAAGCCACTGCACCTGGCAGATATTTAATATTAAAGTCCAAAATGAAACTCTAGAATGACATGAACTGAAATCACCAAAGCCTATGTTCCTCTAAGAGAACCGTATTTGGATTCTCCTTTGAGGCATATCCACAAGCCCTAACAAAATGTTTTTGTTACAATGGTTCAGTACATTTTCCTTAGGACGTTCCTTCCTAGTTCATTTAGCAGGTTTTTATCAAACACTTATTGCACGCCTAGCTCCTGTGCTGCTCTGGGCATTCCTCAGTAAATCAAATAGCATTGTTTCTTTATTAAACTTTTATATTCTACTGGGCCTCCCTGGAAATTTCTAAAGCGAAATTTCTTAATTGCAATTTGGTGATTGTCTCAAAGGCAAAGGACAGTGTTTACTCTGACACAACTTGCTTAGCCTCAGTGTTCTCCTGGTGGCCACTGCCCACAGTCACCTCCTTCCCTGATTTTCCTGAGAATAGACTATCCAAGACGCAGCACACACTGTCTCACGTCTCATCCCACTGGGCCTCTCCTTTATAAGTCAAGCCTCCATAGAAAGGCTCTGTATATTGCTTCAAAATTTCAAAGGGCTTTACGTACCTCATTTCATTTAATCCTTCATAACAACCGTGTCAAACAGTAAAACGATCTCCATTTTACTGATAAGAAAATTGAATCCCCTAAATATTTATCGATTTTATCTAAAATTTGAACCCAAGTGTCCAGATTTTCAGAATCTGAGCTCTTCTCGATTCACTAGGAGTTTTCAGACCATGCTGCTCAAAGCCCTTGGAGTCTCACAAAGGAGGTTTTCAAGAGAGGCTGAGTGGCTGCGGCTCCGCGCCTCCTCCCTGGCACCCCCGCTGCGTGGGAGAAGGGACAGAGGTGGGAGTTCCCAGAGAGTTTCACATCAGATCAGTTCCACTTCCATCTTTTTCATTTTAGGCTTTCATTCGAGATTTAGTTTGAAGAAGATTTCATAAGTAAAAGCGTAAAAACCTAAAAGCCACTTGATTTTACCAGTCTACTTTTACAATCATCTATCAAGCTGGGAGTCACTAGATCACGTCCTCATGTCTAGCCCAGAACCCAGTACTCTAAAGACACGGTCACACTCACGGCACATGAACTTTTGTGTCAGTTCTCTTTTCTTTTTGCTTTGCGATTTCCCTACTCCTCCTCCTTCATCACCCACATCATTCTCATTCCACCCTCCCCTACGTGCACCCTGTGTCATCAACCTCGTATGCGTCCCTTCACGTTTTTCTTCAGGTTAATATAATCTTATAAATATACACGCGTATCTCCATTCATTTGTCCTAGAGCTTTTTTCGGGGGAAACGGAAGGCTCCTTGAATCTGTGGATTATGTTTGTCAGTTCTAGACTTTTCTCCACTGTTTTTCTATGACTATTGCCTCTGCCTTATTTTCCCTTTTCTGTTAATCCAATTAAATATCATCTTCTCTCTCTTTCCTATCGTTTCTATCTCACGAATTCTCTCTCCTGCTATTCCTAATTTGCTTTTTTATAAATTAAACTTTTTATTTTGAGATGATTGTGGATTCAAATGCCGTTGTGAGAAATAATACAGAGACATCCTGTGTACCCTTTGCCTACTTTCCCACAATCATGCATCAGCTTTAATACGGAGAGTTCAAAGTGAAGGTTAGTGGTATAGCCCTGAGTGAACAGTATATATATTTTAAATAAAATCTTTTAAGGTAAATTTCACGTTGAGTGATTTTTCCTCTTCTCTTTTCTTTCCTAGTTGGGTGTCGCTGGTCAGTAAGAATCATGAGATTGAACGGACTATTGTGCAGCTAGAAAATGAAATCTATCAAATCAAGCAGCAACATGGAGAGGCAAACAAAGAAAACATCCGTCAGGACTTCTGAAAAGACAAATTAAGTTTGAGGGTAGAAAGGAAGAAAAGTTGGGCTTTCACAGAAGGTGTCTGAACTTTCTGCGAACTATGAAGCACGATGACAGCATTTCACAGAGTCAGTTGACGGTTAAGTGTTTAGAAATCACAGACTGTGGACTATGGTGTCGATTCTATTTGTATATCTTAGCAAAATAATTTCTAACTCAGTGGTACTTTTATAGCCACAAAGAAAACTTCAGGCTTTTAAGATAAGTATGACTTTAGAATAATATTATGTCATAGAACTAATTTTTGAGCCACTTGGACCACATTTTGTATTCAAGGGTCTCTATTGAAAGCTTTCCATATGTACAGGAAGTTGGAAACCATTAGTTTATGTCTTGGTCTAATAAAGAGTTAGGTCTAAACACACACACACACACACAGATCTGTGGTACCTGCCACTCCCACTCCAATTCTACACTGATGGCCTCAGTCTAAGCCTTTATTATCCTTCACGAAAACTTTCAGAATGATCCGTTAACTGGTCTTCCTGTCTCAAGTCCTGCTCCCTCCTAACACACTGGGGTCAAAGGGCTTGTCCTAAAATGCCAATAGGTCACGTGAGAGGTGGTATGATACAGAAGTAGAGAACACAGGCTTCAGCTTCAGATGACTCTAGGTTCGAATCCTGACCCTGCCATACACTGACTGTATGACTATGGCCAATCACGTAATATTTCTGAGCCTCAGTTACTTCATTGCAAAAATGAAGATAATAATAGTATCTGCCACATAGCATAGTTGTGAAGAATAAGTGAGATAATAAATGAAAAGTGATTGAGATAAGATACATGGTTAAACTCTGGTTGTGGTTTTGTTTTGTTGTTTTGAGACAGAGTCTTGCTCTGTTGCCTGGGCTAGAGTGTCGTGGTGTCAGCCTACCTCACAGCAACCTCAAACTCCTGGGCTCAAGGGATCCTCCTGCCTCAGACTCCCGAGTAGCTGGGACTACAGGCATGTGCCACCAAGCCCAGCTAATTTTTTCTATATATTTTAGTTGGCCAATTAATTTCTTTCTATTTTTGGTAGAGACGAGGTCTCACTCTTGCTCAGGCTGATCTCGAACTCCTGAACTCAAACGATCTGCCCACCTCGGCCTCCCAGAGTGCTAGGATTGCAGGTGTGAGCCACTGCACCCGGCCTATTTTGTTTTCTTTATTGTACCCATTATCACCTGAAATCTTACTGAGTTTTGTCCATTAGAACGCAAGCAGAGTCTTTGTATTTTCTCTTCACTGTATGCTACTACCCAGGACAGTGCCTGGTTAGATTTTCAAAAGTTGGGGCCTCACAACTAGTAAGAGAAGGAGATAGAATTAGAATAAGTATTTGTCTGATCTTAACCACTTAAGCTTACTGTCTCCATAAGTACTCAAGAATATTTGTTGAAACAGTGAATGAAGAGTGAGTGAATGTTTTTGAACTGAGAATATAATGATGAAGTGATGTTTCAGAAAGATTTGATCTGGTGGAATTATACAATATGGTTGGAGGCCAGGACGATAATTAGGAATCTGTTGCAATCATCTGAATTTGCAGTAACTAATGACTTATCAGTTAGAGTTACATTGGCTGCTAGTAACCAAAAAACCTGCTTAATAAGTGGCTAAAACAAATTTATTTTTCTTATGTATTAAGCAGTGTGGAGGTGGGAAGTCCAGGGATAATCTGGTGGCTTTAGGATGCCACCAGGGATCTTGGTTCTTTCTTTCTGCTCAGGTATTCTTTGCATGTGGCTTTTGTCCTGCTCATCACTTGTGTTACCACAATGGTTAGTTTGGAGCCTCCTACCCTTCTCCAGGCAGGAAGAGGAGCAAAAGACAAAACATGTGGCAGCTGAGCTGGCCCCTTTTAAAAGAGCTTTAGGAGACATCTCACCCAACAATTCTGCTTACATCATATTGGTCAGACTTTGTTACAATACATGGCCACTTCCAGCTGCAAAGGGATCTAACAAATACAATTTTTTGGTGGAGCAGATTAGTGCCCAAACCAAAAAGTTTTTGTTTGTAAGAAAGAAAGGGAAAATTACTTTTGGGTAGACAAGTAGGGTATCTGCACAAGTAGAATGGGAAAATTGGAGTACAACTTACATGAAGATAAGAATTACTGAAGGGGAAGCGGGTTTATGGAAGAAAATGCTTGGTTTGCATATGTCAATTTGTAGATACTGTTGGGAAATCCAGGTGGAAATGTCACAAAAAGAAGTTGGAAATGAATGAACAAATATTTTGGTTCAGTGACACCTTTGTAATATGTTCCAGTATTGTCGACTGAGAGAATGGTCAGAGGCTAATTACTAAAATATTATTATATTGTTGCTAAGAAAAAAGCTTGTCACAATTTTCAATAGAATATAGTTAACAGTAAAAGGAATATTTGGTCTATGGCCACAACTCAGTTTGCATTCTGAAATTCCAACCTAGTGTGTTCAGTATAAGCTATTACAGTTTAAAAATTCTGCTGAGTCTAGCAAAGTACTTTCTTCACCTAACAGTAATCACATATTTAGTCATAACTAGGATTGTGTGTTATTGTGGAAAGAGCATGAGATTTTAGTCCAGAGAGCCTTGGCTTTGCCATTTATGAGCAGAATGACTTTGGGCAAGATATTTGTCAGAATCCCGATTTTTCCATTTGGGAAGCAGCAATAAGGTTATTACTTGCCTTACAGGACTGTAATTAGGATAAAGTAAATAATGTTAGCAAAATGTTTTACATACTATAAAATGTTATACAAAAGAAAGCTATTATTCTTATTATAACAATATATAGAGTAGTGGTACCTGAGCACTCTAGATGGCAGTTGAATTTTTGTAAGAATTAAGTAAATTTACCATTAAACGAATTCTGTCAAGTGAAGTTCTGCTCAGGCAGGGATATTTCTAATGAAAATGTGTGTGTGTGTTGAGAACTTGATGACTATACCAGCGTATTCACCAGCCACAGAAAGCTGTTCTCATGATGTGAAACCCTGGGGATCGTGACTTTTCAGAAACCTGAAAGACTTCACCGTGTTTCACGAGGATGGGAAATAATCATCAGTGGTCACATCGTGTGAGAAAGCTACGCCTGCCGAGAATCCAAGCTGTAGGAAGATTTAGAGAGTACTGAAATGCAATTGCTGGCCCACCACAGATTTTTTTTTCTGAAATCCTAAAATAAAGACTGGAAGCTTCACCTGTTTTTCACCGTCAATTGCCTCAAGCTATAAATAGGACCAAAACTCCTCTCTCTCCCCCCGCCGAGCAGAGGAGTCAGATTACAGGGGGGAAAGCAAAATAATAAAATGAATGTCAGGGTGTTTCATAGTGTCAGTCAGCCACCTCCACAGTCCCCTCTCTCTTCCTTTCTACTGTGCTGCCCTAGAATCCAGGCTCCCAGCAACAATGCCTCTGTTCAGACTTCCAGGTAGGTGTGCGCAGTGTTTGGAGAGCTCCGTATTTTTCATATGCAGCCGTTCCTGTAACTTCTATGTCAGCTTTGATCATCATTTTTTAGGGTTCATAATAGCTTTAATAATGTATTTCAGAAAAAGGCAAAATATTCCAAAGTTTTCTGCTTGTTTTTAGTTTTGGGAGGGGGTAAAATGACATGTGTAATCTAATCACAACTGTGTTTTTAAAATTTTGCATAGAAAATAGATTGAAAAGGAAAAGACTAAAATGTTAAGAGTGGATATTTTTGGACTATGGCACTATGGTGATTTTTATTATTATTATTATTATTACTGTCCTAAATTTCCCAGTTTTTCTAAGTGAGTGCTTATTACTTTTATTCTCCAGTTCAATTTCTTTCTTTTTATTTCACATAAAACACGTATCGCTCTTATAATAAAAAATCGTAACATTCTTTTAAAAATTGCTCTGTGTTCAATCTTCTCAGAGAGAAAAAAATAAAATAAAATCACTCTGTTTACAGACGTGGACTGTGAACCATCAGAATGTAGATTCTAGAACTGTTTTATGTGTGTAGCGGCTTTGATGATCCCAGTAGAAAACTGTGTGGGGTACATACTCTGCTAATCTAAACAACCTGTGCTGCCACAGTTCTGAGAAGGATGATACGCAATGTCTCCAGCTGTGGTATTAGCTGAAAATCATGAGCATGAAAAAAATATTAACCCAATCTGTGCATTCATTTTACAAAGAGTACCTTTGTAAAAGTATACATATACATTTAAAGAGACACATTAGAAAGAAAAAGAAAACGAAGAGCCGCGTAATGACCGTATTTCCAAGGTTTTTGATGGCAGCAGACTGTAGGCAAGCTGGAAAAATGAGCCGGAACAACATCCGTCACGTCTCTTTCTTGCACCAATCTACCTGCTTCCATCCTGAAGTACTGATCAGTAGCCACTGTGATTTCTGACAGTTGTTCATATGTTTTATCTTGTTTTATTTCGCTTCATACAGCTGAAGAAAAACGTGAGTATTTTGGACTATTTCTCCTGCCATCTGTCAGAGCATTGATTAAAGAAATGATACTGTTCCTTATTCAGAAACATGGTTATTTTTCAGCAGTGTTTATTAAATGATACTAGTGAAATTCAACAGAGATTAATAATGACCACAGATGCCTCATAGCATAATGAACTCATGGCTTTTCTGGAAATATTATATATGTATATATATTATACATATACACACATGCATACATATATTTTTTTTTAAAAGAAAAACTCATAGAGAACTTATTTGACATTTTGAAATAAAAGACATAGATTAGCCAAGGGGGCCTATTGAATCTTGTCTTAGCTGACCTTCAACTCTAGTGCAAAAATATCTTGTCGTGAATTTTGGTGACGAGATAAAATAAAAATCCATTTTAGATAAAACTGTGACTTTAGTTGTATGGTCCCCTCCATCTCCAATTAGACTTTTCCTTTCACTGACTGGTAGCAGGTCTGCCTCTGGGGTCCTCTGTGAGACGAGAGGTGGCAGATGCAAGGCCTGCAACCTTGTCTTTCCTACACAGTCACAAAGCACTGCTGAGAAGCAAGCATGCTTTTCTGGATTTGCTGGGTGAAGAAGAAAGCATGATATCCCTTTTCTCAAGTCTTGCACCTCCTGTGTTAATAATAATAACCCCCAACTTCTACACAGCACTGCATAGTTTTTTAAAGTATTTCTCGTTTAATCTTCGTAACACCTCTCTGAAGTTGATATTATTATTATGAACATTCCCCTTTTACGATGATGAACACGGAGGCTCCCAGTGATTACGTGGTTTGCCCAAGGCCAAGCAGCTGTCAAGGACACTTTCTCATTCCTAATCCAGTATTCTTCCTGCTTCACCATCCTACTTCTTGTTCCTATTCTCCTGGCTACCCTCCATCCCAATGTAGATGTCCGATCCTCAAGACGTCTCCACTCAGATGTTCCATTATAAACGAAGTCTGCAACAAACCCAAGGGAGTCATTTCTCCTTTACTCCATGAATTCGGGCTGTCACCAAATGTTATCTACACATCTTTTGAAATATAAATTTCACTCTTTCCTTTCCGTAGTCATCACCACTCCTTGAGGTATCCTAGAAAGGCGGAGTTCTTGAATTAGGAACCAAATTTCAGCCGTGGATACATGAAGTCAAAACAACTGGTTGATTCAGTGGAAGGAAGTGTCAACCGTATAATTTTTGGTCATCACGTAAACTACTTCTCAAGAGTAGAGTTCCTACTTTTCAACTATCTACAGTGGTTTAGGGAGAGACAATCTTAGTAAAAACAATGTTTTAAAATACGCTGAATGTATGCTCTGGGGGAGCCAGATATCTAGCAAGTAGGCTTTGGTTTCTGGGCATCTGTCTCTACACCGTCCTTCGTGAGGCCTCTAGCAGCATTGTCACAGACCCAGCATGCCTAGCCAGTTGCATCGTCATCCTCGTTTTCATCATCATAGCCAGCCAGCTTGTTTCCATTTGCCCCGTGTGGTGCATGATGCCTCTCCTAACTTCTGCTCGCCACTCTCCCTCAAGGTGCATGTGTTTGCTTGTGAAGCCCAGAAAAAAATGATACTAGTCCTGGGGACCGGTTGGCAGTAGGGTGGGGATGCATTCTTAGGCCTTCGAACGTATCTTACCTAGTGTTCTGTTTATTCCTTCGTGGATCATGGTGCTTGCCAAAGAACTACTCATAGCGTCCAAAGATGCTTTTCAGTTTCAGGAAGTGTTTTGAGTTTAGCAAGGCAAACAGATGCATGAAGTTCAGCCAACATAGTGGGCTTTTCTGTCAACTCTGCTGTGACAAGCCAGGCTTTTAAAACTGGCTGACCTGACAGTGTTGGTGAAGTTATGAATCAATTACTGTAATTTCCAATGTATGTTTCTGTCTTTACTAATTCATATATCATTTATCATTTCCATAATAGCCAAAAGCTAACCCTAAATACCAAATGTCTGTTTGACCAATGCTACTAAATTACATTACTCAATTTAATCTGGTGCTTTATTTTTCTTAAGGCATTTTTATTTTTTATTTTTAATTTTTTGAGACAGAGTCTCATTCTGTTGCCCAGGCTAGAGTACCATGGCATCAACCTAGCTCACAGCAACCTCAAACTCCTGGGCTCAAGCGATCCTCCTGCCTCAGCCTCCCAGATAGCTGAGACTGTCAGCACACACCACAGTGCCCAGCTAATTTTTTTTTTTTTAGTTGTTTGGCTAATTTCTTTCTATTTGTAGTAGAGACAGGGTCTCGCTCTTGCTCAGGCTGGTCTCCAACTCCTGAGCTCAAGCGATCCTCCCGGCTCAGCCTCCCAGAGTGCCAGGATTACAGGCGTGAGCCACCGCGCCCGGCCCATTTTTATATATATTATCTCACTTGGTGTCACAATAGCCTTGCAAGTGAGGTTGGGTAGGTATTAGTATTCCCACTTTGCAGATAAGGAAACTGATCCAGAGGAAGGCAAAGGAGTTGGTAAGTGCAGAGCAAGGGGCTTGAATATTTCACCTACTTAAGTAAGAACTGAAAATATGGACCTTCAGAGGCCTGTATAGACATTAATGGAGTGTGGGTATCCTTCTCTGCATGTATTAATAGTTTGCTCTGTCATCCTGTTGGGAATGTTTCTGTCTTCTACTATTGCTCCAAACAGCTGTTTGCCATTATTGCTACCAGCTCTTTCCTGGAGTATTAGAGGTAACATCTATTTGGATTCAAATAACTGGAGATCTGGAGAACTCAGTGGAACTTAACAGAAAAGCAGATACTTGATGGCCATCACCACCCTATATGATGAAACTGGTTCTCTTATATCCTAAGGGTCTTGGGTCATTCATTGCCAAGCTAAGGGTCACCTTCTCCCCTCCATTTTAAGAATGGAGAAATTAAGTTATATAAAGGTAAAATTGGCTTTCCAAGGGTTATTCCTATGGAAGGCCCATGTCCACAAGAAATGGGACTCCCAATACTAGGTAGTAAATTTCAGTGGTCCCCTTCCCCCACACAGTAGCATTTCATCAATTTGTCAGGATTTGGAAAAACAAGGTTTGATGTGTGAGAGAAACACAGTATCTGTCCTCAGAGGCAGAAAGGTCTTAAGTACACATGTATTTCTCAGAACTACTTACATCACTGGGATCACTGGTTCTCCTTAGGAAGAAAAACTCTAAGGACCAATAACCCTATCCACATCTCCAAAACCATCAGAAAACTCCACCAACCCACTGGGGAGGACTGTGCTGCATGGTTACTATGAAATCAAACTTAGCCTTACCGGAAACAGGTGATCTTACATTAAGCGCTGGTCCTGTAACAGCCCAATCTCATCTCTAGAGCCCTCCTGAAGTGTGCTGTGAGAATCTGACCCGTGTTTCTGAGAGAATATTTCCAAACTGCCCACACAGAAACCCACTATAAAAAATTAGCCGGGCATGGTGGCACATGCCTGTAGTCCCAGCTACTCAGGAGGCTGAGGCAGAAGGATCGCTCGAGCCCAGGAGTTTGAGGTTGCTGTGAACTAGGCTGACGCCACGGCACTCACTGTAGCCCGGGCAACAGAGCGAGACTCTGTCTCAAAAAAAAAAGAAACCCACTATAGGGAGAGCAGGCACTGAGCCCTGTGGTGTTTCTGGGACCCTGGTTGGAAAGCAGGTGAGCCATGCACCCAGTGCAGTCCTTAGCCCTGTGCCTTATGAACTATATCAGAAACTCTTGGATGACTTTTGAAAAGGGCTTGAATGCTAATATGTGCAAACCTCTTTTAGAAATTGATGATGCAACACGTAGCTTTGCTGAAAAAGTGTTTGCCTCTGAAGTCAAAGATGAAGGGGGCCGTCAGGAGATCTCCCCCTTTGAGGTGAATGAGATCTGTCCAATCTTTCATCATGAGATGCAAGCACACATACTCCACCTGGAGACTCTGTCCACCTCCACGGAAGGCAGGAGGTAAGTGTTGTAAGGGGAATGCTTAGTACCTTGGCACACAAGGAGGGGGAAACGTCAGGGAAGATACGGTTCAGTCTGTCCGAATGATGGTTGGGCTCAGAGGAAGAACTCTGCCGGGGTTAGAAATTCTTCCCCCCCCCCCCATACCATATAAACTAGGGTGAGGTGCCAATCCCTATCCACCCAAGCGAGAAGACTCAAGCTACCTATGCACTTGTTCCAAACCAAAGTGTGCTAATGAATACTGTTGCTGTGAATATACTCAATTTATACACAATGGTTATATAAACTGGAACTCAAGAGCCTTCATCTCCAGACTCCATCCCTAGCCAGCCTAGTGCTGTGCTCCTTTAGGTGAGTCCTGCCCTCCAGCCGGTCTGATCACCTCTGGCCTTAGGAACGCAGCTCTGTTTCCACCCTCGTGCCCTGCCCATGCTATGTCTGTGATGCAGACTTACTGTCTCCCCTGAACAGTCTTCAGAGATCCGTCTCCACAAAGTCTATTTTCCTTTTTTTTGAAACAGCGTCTCACTCTGTCGCCCAAGCTAGAGTGCAATGGCATGATCATAGCTCACTGTAACCTTGAGATCCTGGGCTCAAGTGATCTTCCCACCTTGGCTTCCAAAAGAGCTGGTATTACAGTATGAACCACCATGCCAGGCCCTCTATTTCCCTTTAATTGAACCACTCTAGTATTCACTATCTGCCATATTTTAGTCCTCAAACCTATACTGACAACTTATCTAGAACACCCTCCTTCCAGCCCTTCCCCATCCCACCATCCTCATGGGGAAAGATCATTCTACTGTGTTTCTCTTGGTTGTGTCTTTAAAGAAAGAACAACAATCCGACTCCTCTGGCATCCCCTATAGGACCCAACTTAGGAACTTGGGTCAAAAAAGAAGACACTTAATAAATACTTGTAGATTTGAGGAAATAATAGTAAACAACTTATAAGTTTCAGGTACTGTGCTAGGCATTTTATATACATTAAATCTCGTAGAAATTCTATCAGGTAGCCATTTTTACAGCATTTTTTCAGATGGGGAGATGGAAGCTCACAGAGTTTAAGGAACATAAACAAAATGATGCAGGTAGTAACTGACATAGCCTGTGTCTACTGCAGTACCCAGGCTGCCTGTTCTGCTAGGAGTGGACTGCCTGGAAGAATGGTGCCATGCGGGAGGCCTTCTGCTGTGATTGCTAAGGCCCGCTATTCCAAGGTCTATTGGGAGAAGGGGGCACTGCCATGTGTCTTCAATGACAGCTCCTCTCGCTGCGCTTGGATCCGGTTTCTGACACTCAACTCACATTTTAATTTTCATTTTTTGTCCTCAAAATAAAATTATATAGTGAAACATCCATCTATCACATGAAACTCCTGAAGAAGACAAAGCTAAACTCTTAACTTTTAATTTCAAATCCAGAAAGAAGCGTTTCCAAGGACGGAAGACTGTTAATTTGTCTATTCCACTAAGTGAAACATCTTCCACCAAACTGTCCCACATTGACGAATGCATTTCATCTCCAACGTACCAGACCGTGCCTGATTTCCAGAGAGTACAGATCACTGGTGACTATGCCTCTGGGGTGAGTTACTCCTTGCTACTCAGAATTAGCTGCTAGGAAGCCATTCAGCTTGACATTTCTAGCTTCTTACCTTCTTCCCCTTCCTGTTGAGGAAGGTGTTAGTTTACCTGTCCTTTGTTATACTTCATTATTGCATTTCAATACTAATATGGTATGTCTTATATTTCTGTTTTGCTTTTAACAGCTCACATAATTTCTCTTCTTTCTTACTTGCTTGCACATGGGGAATACAGATTAGAATGCAGTGTATGTGTTACAGAATACAGTGGATAGATTTTGGCAAAAGGACCAAATGTCTGGTTCGAATTGGTGTTTGGAAGGAAAAACAAAAGGACCAAAGAGAGTAGCAGGTAGTCTGGTCTTGCTGATGGTATCATAAAGCAGGAAAGGGAGCCTCTGGGAGGCACAGGGAGATCTAGGGAAAAGATGGACCCACAGCAGACCTAGGATGGAGAGAAGGGTTTCAGGTTGCATGAGCCAGCCAAAGAAAACAAATCAAGAGAAAGAGAGAAGAGAAGAAAGGATAGGCTGGGTGCGGTGGCTCATGCCTATAATCCTCGCACTCTGGGAGGCTGAGGCAGGAGAATCGCTTGAGGCCAGGAGTTCAAGACCAGCTTGAGTGAGAGTGAGACCCTGTCTCTACTAAAAATAGAAAAAATTAGCTGGGCATTGTGGAGGTAAGGCTGAGTCAGGAAGATCGCTTGAGCCCAAGAGTTTGAGGTTGCAGTGAGCTATGATGACGCCACTGCACCCTACCCAGGGTGATAGAGCGAGACTCTGTCACCAAAAAAAAAAAAAAGAAGAAGAAGAAGAAGCCCAGGCGCGGTGGCTCACACTTGTAATCCTAGCACTCTGGGAGGCCGAGGCGGACGGATCGCTCAAGGTCAGGAGTTCAAAACTGGCCTGAGCAAGAGCGAGACCCTGTCTCTACTAATAATAGAAAGAAATTAATTGGCCAACTGAAAAAATATATAGAAAAAATTAGCCGGGCAGGGTGGCGCATGCCTGTAGTCCCCGCTCCTTGGGAGGCTGAGGCAGAAGGATTGCTTGAGCCCAGGAGTTTGAGGTTGCTGTGAGCTAGGCTGACGCCACAGCACTCGCTCTAGCCCGGGCAACAGAGTGAGACTCTGTCTCAAAAAAAAAAAAAATGCATCTGTACTAAATATGTACAGACATTTTTTCCTTGTCATTGTTTGTTCCCTAAAAAAATATAACACCTATTTGTAAAATATTTACATTGCATTAGGTAGTATAAGTAATCTAGAGATGATTTAAAGTACACAGGAGGATGTTCACAGGTTATATGTAAATAATACACCATTTTATTTAAGGAACTTGAGCATCCTTGAATTTTGGTATCTGAAGGAAGCTCTAGAATCAATGCCCTATGGATACTGAAGGACGACTATATATTTTTCCTAGCTGTGAAAAATAAGATAATTTAGGTCCAAATTGTGGAGAGCTTTTGAAGCTTGGGTAAAGAATGAAAATTCTTTCATATATAGAAGGGAATTTTTGAGGATTTGGGGGCAAGGAAATGAAATGCTCTGTTCTTTCCTTCTTGTATTTTATAATGTTTTTCCAGTCAGAATGAGTTATCTTTTATCCCCTTCCTTTCTCTAATCTGTTTGTCTAAATTCTCCCTTGTTCATTCAGGAAGCATATTTAAGCACCAGCTATATCCTAAGAAAAGAAAGAGCTAGGCCTTTCTGTAGAGGCCAATGATACAAACATGAATTGAAATGCTATGGTGTGATACTAGCAGGGAGCATGAGATGGGTCTTTTAAGTTCTTTTAAAATGGAGAATACCCCTTAAGGGATCGGAAGAGACACAAGATGGATAAAGATTTTATTACTTACAGGCCGTGGGGTATATGGTATGGGGAAGGCCACATGGAGGTTGGTCAGTGCCAGGAGAGGTTGTGGAGGAGGGGGGCTCTGGGCCAAAGCCTTTGCTGGGTTCCAGGGCGTAATCCAGGCAGGTAAGCATGTAAGAGTTCTAAAAGGTCACTGTGGCATATCTGCATTGTCCATGCAGGGTTTGGGGCCAATCGAGTAGGTCGTATTGCATCTAGCTATCCCATAAGGAGGTGTCACCGGAATATCCAATGTTGAGGAACTGGGAGAAGGTGTAGAACTGGAAACTGTGTTGAGGGTGACTGAGCCCCGCTTCCGGTAAGAGAAAGTTAAACTTATATTCAGAATGGATGCCAAGGCAACATAAAATTCTAAGAATTCATTACATAGGGGAAGCAAGATTTACTCCTCTGGCATTGAATCTGGAGTGGAAGTCCATCTTTAAGCTCATTTCAGGGGTTAGGGGAGACTGCGAATACAAAGAGGTAGCAGGAGTTTTTTGGGGTGATAGAACTATATCTCAATTTCAGTGGTAGTTAACACAAATCTATACACGTGGTAAAACTTGTAGAACTATACACCAAAATAAAAACAGTCAATTTTATTCTATGTTAGTTTAAAAAATCAAATGTTTACTGAGTGCAGGGCTTGTAAAGGTTACATGAATCCTGTTCTCAAAGCATTTATAGTTAAGTGGTATTCAGATGATTATATAAGGTAGAAAGTGAATAATATTGGAAGAGAATGATTCATAGAAGAAATGGCTTATCAAGGAGACTAGTTCATAGAAATAATAGCTCAAATAAACTTTGCACTCCTCCATTACACTAAGTTTGGGGACAGAGGTGATTTTTTTCCTCCATAGACCCTCAAAATAGCTGATTTTCATTCTTGTTTGAAAGCACAGCACTGGGGATACAGTGGTGAATACAGAGCTCACATTCTAATGCAGCTGTGATATCTAATGTGAGCTCACATTTTTTACCCCCATGAACTCAACCAAGTGGTTAGAGCTCATACATTTTAATGCAGAAGACAACTAAATAAATTTTCAAAACTGTTTTGGCTATTCTACTTTTTTTGCCTTTTTTTTTTTTTTTTTTTTTTTTTTACTTCTTTTGCCTTTCCATGCCAATTTTATTTTTATTTTATTTTGTAGAGAGCCAGGGTCTTGTTCTGTTGCTCAGGCTGTAGTGCCACTGGTGCAATTATAGCTTACTGTAACCTCGAACTTGCTCAAGTGATCCTCCTGCCTTAGCCTCCTGAGTAGCTAGGACTATGGGTGTGTGCCACCATGCCTGGCTAATTTTTAAATTTATGTAGAGATGGGGTCTCACTATGTTTCCCAGGTTGATCTCAAAATCCTGGGCTCAAGTGATCCTCCTGCCTCGACCTCCCAAAGTGCTGGCATTACAGGTGTGAGCCACACCTGGCCCCATATCAATTTCAGCTTGTCTCTATCTGCAAATAATCCTTGTTAATTAACTTGAAGAACATTGACATTTTTACTATTTTGAGCCTTCCAATCCTTGAACACAGTATATCTATCCATATATTTGAGTCTTTTTTGATTTCCTTTACCAGTGTTTTGAAGTTTTCAGCATACATATCCTGCTGTGTTTTAGATTTATTTCTAAATATTTAATGTTTTTGGAGCTATTATAAATGATGTGTTTTTTAAAATCTGTTTCTAACTATTCATTGCTAACATAGAAATATGATTGATTTCTGTGTGCTTTTTATCCTGTACCCCTGCTAAATCTATTTTACTTAACTTACTAGGAGCTTTCTTATAGATTCCATTAGGTGACTATGTTTACAGTCATGTTATGTTAAAAGGTATCTTACCCCCTGGTGACTGGAACATTTTGTCCATATTTTGCGGATGTTCCTTATTATTGTTGGTGTGCTTATCCTAAAAGTTCTTTCCTATATCCTTCCTCTTTTCTTCTTCTGGTGGTTTCTACCTTCCCTCTAAATGTCTTGGATATTACCATTGGGCTTAAAGGAACAGAGACTCTCTTTTTTTTTTTTTTTTGAGACAGAGTCTCGCTCTGTTGCCCGGGCTAGAGTGAGTGCCATGGCGTCAGCCTAGCTCACAGCAACCTCAAACTCCTGGGCTCAAGCAATCCTTCTGCCTCAGCCTCCCACAGAGACTTTCTTCATGAAGCATTTTATGCATGTTGTAATAAGTATACAGCACAAAAGCGAGAATATTTTCATAATTACTTTTTTCTTTTACCCTTAAGTGTATTCTAATTTGTTCTCACCTGCTGTGAAAGAAGAAAAAGATCTCTATCAATATGATAATGCTTGAAATTTATTTACCATAGGAAATAAGACTTACCATA